>JAEANM010028841.1:0-10293 GCA_017656035.1 Myanophis thanlyinensis | reverse complement strand
TAAAAATTTTACAATTTAAAAATCCAGTTAAAATTAATTTTAAAATTTTAAAAACCAAAAATTAAAATACCCCGGAGATGTCAGGCCAGGCCGGCTAGCTGGAAAAGATGAGTTTTTAATGCACGTCGGAAAGCTCGGAGGTCAGTAATGGTCCGAATCTCAGTGGAGAGTTCATTCCATAAAGAGGGCGCAGCCACAGAGAAGGCCCGAACCCTCGGGGCCATCAGGCAGCATCGACCCGACGGTGGTACCCCAAGGAGGCCTGCCCTGTGGGAACGCATCGGTCGGTTGGAGGCTGATAGTGGCAACAGGCGGTCCCGTAAGTACATTATGAACTGCCTAGTGTTGCTTCGGTCCATCTTCCAACTTACCAAATGCCATCTAAAAATGTTTTCTAACTTTTATTCCTTTTTTTAAAGACTGCTGGTTAACAGTTTTTATTAAAAGGAAGATATCAACACAAACATGTCCGTATGTATTCTATTTTCAAACAGGACACCTCTACCTAGGCAGTCATCAAAACTCTTGTCCATTTTGTTTCACATCTTTTATGCAAGGGACTGGACAGTTTGCATGTTTATGAATAAAGGCGGAAGTTCCTAACCCTAGGACAGGTAAATTCCATCATCTAGACCCAGGTGTGAAGATTGGGCGGGTCTCCCTAGAATATGCAGTAAAACCATAGAGCAGATCCTAATTTTCAAATATGCTCTTTGTGCACATGTGCTAATAAAGCAGACATTATCTGGGCTATCAATATCTACCTGAAGAAAATAAAAAGATCTCCAATCTCCAACAGGCTCTTATTAACTTGTTCAGCACTTGACTTTGAGGCAGAGCTGCACTGATTGACCATGATATTCAGGGGACTCAAATCCTGTATCAAGCAAGCTACAAGACGTAGAACAGCCTTGGGGAGTACAGGTAGTTCTTGACTTACGACTGCAGTTGAGCCCAAAATTTGTTAAGTGAGACATTGGTTAAATGAATTTTGCCCATTTTATGACCTTTCTTGCCTCAGTTATTAAGTGAATTACTATAGCTGATAAATTAGTAATCCAGTTGTTAAGTGAATCTGGCTTCCCCATTGATTTTGATTGTCAGAAGGTCACAAAAAGTGATCACATGATCTTGGACATAGCAATGGTCATAAGTATGAACCAGTTGCCAAACATTTGAATTTTGATCACATGATCTTGGGGATGCTGGAAAGGTGGTAACTGAAAAGTGGTCGTAAGTCACTTTTTTCAGTGCTGTTGTATCTTTGAACGGTCACTAATGAACTGTAAGTCAAGAACTACCTGTAGTGAAGCATTCCATGTTGACTGCCTTCAACACCAACATCTCCTGAAGAGAGGACTATCACATGGTCATCTATGTTCCCCTTTATTAAATACTACACATTTAGCTTGAAATTAAGTAAAACCTTTCATCAAGAGAGTGCAGAGAAAAAAAAGTCTGCTAATTGAGAGGGGGTCTTGTGAATGAATTTCCACCATAGTTCTGGTATACTCTACTGTAGAATATCCTGGCTACACTGTAAGTAATATGATACAATGGTGAAGGCCATTTTCTGCAATGGAGAGAAGGCATCCATCAGACTAATTTAAAAAGGAATAAAAATGCCACATATTAGGACCCCATCAATAGTCAATAAATTATAAATAGTATCATTTTAGTATGATTTTATTTCAACTTTTCTCATGTGTTCTTTAAGTTCTCCTTCTGGTTGGTCATTTTGAAAGTGAGAAAGTAGCCGCCTGCCACAGGAAGGAATGCCAGAAGCCTTGCCTTTTGAATGAATGGGAAAGATAGACCCTTTATGAAATACCCTGCCTCTGTTATAAGAAATGGATTTTCATAGTGCTGTTCTCTGATGAGCAATAATCTGTGCTACTTAAAAACTTGATGGAAAGTAATTTCCCTATAATTAATTAAGTCCAGTAGATAAACACATTGTAAACATTCATACCATACATAATTCAAGTGTTTTAAAAATATACGAGTAAGCTAGCAGTGCTTACTCTTAAGCATTATATGTGAAATTAAATCACAAAATATGATTTTTGATCATTGGTATACTGCAGGGCTGTCAAACTTGTGTCGCCACAGGATCACGTGACATATCACGACTTTTCCCTCCTTCGCTAAACCTTGTGTAAGTGTGGCCAGCACGTGATGCATGTGAGCCGCTGATGCAGTTTGACAACCTGCTATGGTGGATCGACATTAAGAGTTTCAATCAGTCTGCATGAACCTTCTCAATTACATTCTAAAATATTAAATTACATAAACTTTCTTATTTGTGTGTCGTTTTTAATCTGCTTCCCATTTCTTGCAATTCCATCAATAAAAACTAAGTTGTTATTGAATCCTTGGCAATTAACGAATCAAGAATCCTGTGCAATTGATCCAAGAGTCCCATGATAAATGATGTTTGTCTGATAAGAGTCTCTAATATGAAAACTAAATCCTTCTAAATAGAATATTGCTCTTTGTTTTCTATGTAGACTGAAGATTGAGAAAATCTAGTAAGAGCTTTTATTTTTATTTTTTTGTATGAGCCATTCAGGCAAAAACTGTAGTAAGCTTTACTTTTCTAAATAAATTCTGTTCATTTTTTAAATATTTTAGTGTATAGACTCCTGTTTTATTTAAGCAGGCATATAAATATTAATAATTCCAAAGCATAGAGCCAGGGGTGCTATTTTCAAATCCGCCCATCCCATCTTTTTCGATAAAATATAAATTCAACACAGAGATAGTTTGTTGCGAAAGCTACTGCCTGCAAAGGCTCTTGGATTAGGGATGAAAGGCTAAAGTGGAAGCAGCATCTTCTGTCCCATAGTTGGGTAGACCAGGATGCCCTGATAGACCAGTCTCAGTGAAAAAAAAAACCACTTATTCCCACAATGGAATTTCTTCTACTCCAAAAGATTATTTCTTTTCTGTGCAAAAAGATTCTCAGCAGTCATGGGTATGTGGGGAATGGAAAATGAAGAAGGAATAGCAATTTTTTTTGTTGCTTTATTGTTCTGTATACTATCTCTGGAAACTTTCACCTCCAGGTGTTTTTAGACAACAGGTCATAGAAGTTCTAATCACCACAGCCCTTAGAGAAAGCAGCTATTCGGAACCTTAGCAGATACAGTCTGCTTAGTTCTGTAAAAAAATTTTTTTTGCTAGATATGCTTATCCAGATGTTGCGCTCATCAGTAGAGGGCTTCTTCAGATACAGCCATGTTCTGAAAGTTTTAATGAGTATTAAGAATGTCCCTTTATGTTTTTTACCCTGTATTTGGAATACTTCAAAACATCAGTTTGCCTACAGAGAAAACAGGTCGACAGGCGATGCCATAGCCCAGCCCTATACATAGCACTGAAATACCTGGAGAAACCTGGGAATTATGTCAGGATGCTTTTCACAAACTACAGCTCAGCCTTCAACACCATTCTGCTGGCCATTTTCATCAAAAGCTGACTGACTTAAATCCCGCACCCCCCACCTGTAACTGGATTAAAGACTTCCTGGTGGACTGCCACAAACAATAAGGGCTGGTTCCTTTACATCCTCCTCCATGAAGCTCAGCATAGGCTTCCCTCAGTGCTGTGTACTTAGTCCCTACCTGTACTCACTGTACACACAGGATTGCATACCTTCAGACCCATCTAACATGATAATAAAGTTTGCAGATGATACCAACATTCTGGGTCTTATCACAGGAGGGGATGAAACAGCATACAAGAAAGAAATCCAGAAGTTAACTACATGGTGCTCAGAA
The DNA here is from genome assembly GCA_017656035.1 of Myanophis thanlyinensis. Lineage (NCBI taxonomy): Eukaryota > Metazoa > Chordata > Lepidosauria > Squamata > Homalopsidae > Myanophis > Myanophis thanlyinensis. The sequence continues at coordinate 6,511 of JAEANM010028841.1, read as the reverse complement.
AACTACCTGCACCTAAACACGAACAAGACTAAGGAGATGGTGTTGGACTTCTGGAAACAGAGAGAAGAATTGATCCCTTTGAAGGAGAGGGTTTCCGCCTTCAAATTCCTGGGAGTGCACCTCAGCCAGGACCTCACCTGGAAAAGTAACACCTCCCAAGTGGTTAGGAAGGCCCAACAAAGACTCCATTTTCTAAGGGTCTTATGGAAAAACCAGGTAGCACATAGGCTGATGACTTCCTTCTACCGATCAACAATAATGTCACATACTGTGTCACGGTATGGTATGCTAGCTTAACAATTGTGGACAAGAAGGCACTACAGAGGGTAATGAGTACAGCACAAAAAATCATAGGCTGCCCATAACCCCACTGGAGGAAATCACCAGAGTAAGTAAAATCCTTAGGGATTACTCTCACCTGGGCAGCACTTCTTCATACTTCTACCATCAGGCAAGAGATACAGAAACATAGCCAGCCAGACGAATAGGCTGGAAAATAGCTTCTATCCATGGGCTGTCTGATTTCTAAATGCCACATAACACCACGATTAGACTTAATACAATAGACTCACAGTGCCAGTGCAACATGAAATATGTACATGTTGGAGTGTGTGTATGTGTATGTGTGGGTTTGTGTAGGTACTGTATGTATGTATGTATGTACTGTATGTATATAAATGTGTGTGCCTAGTCCCGGTATTTACTGGGGTTAGGAGTTTGATTATATATCTGGAGATGTGTTCTGTGTTTCTGTGCTTTGTATGGTTGTACCGATGGAGGCTCATTCAGTTTCACTGCACACATGTAGAGCATTGACAATACAGGTTTGAATCTTGAATCTTCTTGCAGACATCAGCTAATGGCACCAAAGAAGTCTGCTTGCAAAATCCCACATTTTTATATTGAACTAAGCGGATGAGAGCCATTGTAGTCTAGTAATTAAAGGCACCAGCCTAGAAATCAGGAGACTGTGAGTTCTAGTGCTTCCATAAGATACTAAACCAGCTGGGTGACCATAGACCAGGCACTTGCTTAGTCCTGTAATGAAGGCAATTGTGAAGGGACTTGTGCAGGCATTGCCAGGACTCAACATTGATTTCAAGGCAAAGAAAAGAAAAAAAGAAAAGATTACATCAGTTTAAGGTATATATTTCACTTTCCCAAAATCTAGGCAAAATTCTAAGAAGTATATCAACTTCACTATGGTTGCCCATAGTTTTGTAGGAGGTTGAAAAAACAATAGACTAGCAATGTTTGATATGAATCCCATTCCTTTTTTCATTTAGAATCCAATATCAGACGCAAACAATAGTCTGAAAATCTGCTGCATATGCAAGCAGAGCTGTTTGGTGCCATAGCTGTTATATTTGCAACTAAAGTAATATTAAACATTGATACACTATTATTTGTAAACCTTCATGATAATTTGTTTTGGCAATTGTTTGAAGTTGGGCATGCTTTTAGCTTTATTGAATTACTTACAGGAATTCATCTGCAGGAATTTAACCCTTGTATCCATTTTTTTGTTTTGTTTTGTTTTGTTTTTAAAAAAAGTTCCGAAGAGACTTTTACAATGTCTTTGATTTTCATTGGCACAGTTCACTAAACAGCAAAGATGATTAGTGTATCATTTTTTCTCCCCCAAATCTGAAATTACCTTATTTTCATTAGAGCCTTCCAGTATACCTGGATACTGAATTGATACAGGTGGTCCTCAAGTTTTGATGGCAATTGGGACAATAATTTCCAATGTTAAGTAATTATGTGTAAAGCATAGTGCCATATGACTGTAACGTTTAGTAATGGTTATGCAGGCAGTCCTGGTTGCCATCATCCAGCTACTCATTAACTGAGGACCTGCCCTGAGCCAAGCCATTCCTGGCTTTGTTTTTCCCAGTCCCAGGCCTTGGTTAGATAAGGAACTGCCTCCTGTTCAATTCCAACACTTTCAATCTTTGCTCTATTGGTTGCTTTGCACTCCCCCAGCCCTACCGGCCTTGTCACTCTGCGCTTAAGAATCTTACAGCCTCCAGCTGACCTTTTCCATATTCTTCCTTGTCATTGCTATTTTCTTCCTCCCTGGCCCTTTGCAAGACAATGCTGACTTCACCAAGCTCAACACTGGGCCCTACCTAACAAAATGAAATTCAGTGTAGACAAAAGTAAATTTTTATATACTTAGGCAAGAAAAAACATATGTACAGGTACAGATTAGCTGAAACCTGGCTCAATAACTGTGAGAGGGATCTTGGAATCCTAGCAGAAAATCACTTAAATATGAGCCAGCAGTGGGCGGCAACACCCCAAAAAAGCCAACACAATCACAGGTTGCATAAATGGATAGAATGAGGTCACATCACGTGAAGCATGGGTACAGCTTTATAAAGCCTTAGTAAGACCATACTTGGAATGTTGCATCCAGTTTTGGTCTCAATATTATAAAAAGACTCTGGAAAAAGTACACAAAAGAACAACAAAGATGATTAGGTGCTTGAGGCTAAAGAGTGATCGCTGGAATTGGTTATGTCTAGACTAGTGAAAAGAAGGAGTAGGGGTAAAGCATATTGAACAATTGCAAGAAATGGTTATGTCTAAATTAGTGAAAAAGAGGAATAGGAGTGACATGATAGCAGTGTTCTAATATTTGAGGGGTTGCCACAAAGAAGAAGGGGTAAATCTATTTTCCAGAGCACCAAAAGTCAAGAAAAGAAATCAAGAAGAGAAGCAACATAGAACTAAGGAGAAATTTCCTAATAGTGAGAATAATTATCTTGCCTTCAGAAGTTGGGGGTGCTGCATCACTGGAGGCTTTTAAGAAGAGATTGAACCGCCACTTGTCAGGAATGGTATAGGGCAGTGGTGGCAAACTTTTGCATCATCAAGTGCCGTCCTTCATGCTGGAAGGGCATGCCAAACTGTCCCGTGAGCCACATACAGCCACACTGGCTCCGCATCCCGTTCTTGCGCTTCTCACGTGCAGACCCGACAGCCAGTTCTTGCACTCCATCGTGCACTAGCCAGCTGGCTTTTGCCATGCAGGAGCACCGAAACCCGGAAGCGCAGTGTCCCAGCATGGCCTGCATGTGTGCGCAATGAACAGCTGGCCACTCCTCATGTGCATATCAGAAACCGGACATTCGGCTTTCAGAGCATGCGTGCATGCTGGGATGCTGTGCTTCTGGGTTTCGGCACTCCCGTGCAGCAAAAGCCAGCTGGCTAGAGCTTGATGGAGTGCAAGAACTGGCTGTGGGGGCTGCGTGTGAGAAGGGCGAGAATGGGATGTGGAGCCAGCGGGGCTGCGCACTGCATGTGCGACAGTTTGGCGTGCCAGAAAGCTCACAGGACAGTTTGGTGCGCTGTTTCTGGGATGCATTCCATAGGTTCTCCACCATTGGTATAGGGTCTCTTGCTCGAGCAGAGGGACAGAGTGGAGGACCTCCCTTTGTTATCCTGTTGTTCTTCCCAAGACCATACCCACCTCTTGTCCATTGAGTTCATAAGGGTCCAGAGAAAGAAGAGGTACAGCAAAGCAAAGGCAAACGCATTCATTGTGGGAAGGTGCCAGTGCTCATTAATTTAAAAAGGAGGGGGGGGGTGAAGAGAGAAAGAGAGAGAGAGAGAGAGAGGAGGAGGGAGATGTGTGGGTTTCTTCTATAGACCAAGATCTATAAGGAAAAACATTGATGTTAACTAGTAATAGTAGTAGAATAATAACAATGATTAAAATATACTAACAATAGAGTATAATATAGCATAGCAGTAGAAGGAATGGTATAGACGAGAATATTTGTAGCTCAGGGTTGAAATGAGGGATGCACTTATGATGTTACCTGGTTTGGGTAATGAAACATCTACAAGAAAACAACCATCCTCAGCACCAAAGACAGTGGTGGAATTCAATTTTTTTTACTACCAGTTCTGTGGGCGTGGCTTAGTGGATGTGGCTGGGGGGGTCATGTGACTGGGTGGGCAGTTTATGTAAGCAAGGCAGTAAAGATTAGACTAGAAACAACACCAGAATATTTTTTTCCTGCCTTCCTTACAGGATTAACCGTGTAAAGTGGGGGGGGGGGGGAGAGGGGGGGAGAGAGATTTCTTCTAACAACTGGTTCTTCAAACTGCTTAGAAAATTTACTACTGAATTTCACCTCTGAACCAGAGACCACTCAGTATAGAGTAAGATGTTATAAAAATAGTAGAATATAATGTAGAGATTACTGTACAGTGTTAACAGTAATACAAATACAGTATAGTTTTAAGACAATAGATAAAGAACTCACATATATATGTTAGTATGTTTCACTTTGATATCTTAGATTTTTTTTTCCACAATAAAACATTTTTCCAACCCTTAGGGGGAGATATAAAAATCCAGTTGGCTAGAGTCAGGTGCTTGTGATGGATATTTTGAGCTCTAGTCAATCAAACTGATACAGATTAAAAAGAACCTGTGATACTGCCAGGTGTCCAAATTGTGAAGGCATTGCAGCAGGTGTAACTTAAGCGAACAGGTGTAACTAGCATTCTTTCAGTGCTACCATAGCTTCAATCACTGAACAAATGGTGGTACATTGATGTCTTCCTGTAATGTTTATCCATTTCAAACAATATGTCTGCACATTTAATGTCTATTTCTTTACCATAATAGCAAAATGACAAATGCTTTTAAATAACACCCAAACCAAATGGAAAAAAAAAACAGCTCAATCACACCTGTACTTTCTGAAAACAACTTTTTTCCAGTTTCTGAAAAATTAATATACTGAAAAACAACACAATTACGATGGTGTGCCTTTCCTCCCTCCTTCCTTTCTTCAATTTAAAGATTACCTGGCTCCAATTGACTTCAGATGCCAGAACAATGAAACACTGTAAAGAAACGGATGATGTGCATTCAGAGAACATACAGGACACAACAAAATCCCACAAGAAAACCCTAAGAGATCACCCACTGCCCTGAAGGACCTGGGAGAATAGTCATGTTTCCAGTGTATTTCATCAGAATGGGAGCCATTCTGCTTTAGAGAAGAAATATTTCAGAGGGCAGGCAATGTGATACAGGGGACACATCTCTAACCATGGCGACTTTAAGATGTTTGGACTTCAACTCCCAGAATTCCCCAGCCTGGTTGGGGAATTCTGGGGTCTGAAGTCCAAACATCTTAAAGTCGCCACGGTTGAGAAACACTGGTCTAGAGAGATAACAATTGTTTAATTGAAGAGACTCAAAATTCTCCCACTTGGCTGGATCTTACTGGAGATAGGCATTCCTTCATATTTATTTGTGCTGTTACTAGGAATTCAAACTGTGGTTCAGTCATCAGGGCACTTGGCAGTTAAATACATGCACATTAAAACAAGCTATTTAGTAAAATACCAAGCGGGATCTTAAATTCCACATTATGTTTGGTGTCCATCATTTCTATATCTCTCATTGATTCCTTGAAAAAGTATCCAACCTTTGTAGCCTTGGATAAATATATTTGCAAAGATTCCAGCCAAAATTCTTTTTTCCCTATTATTGTAACTTGCTCTTTTTATATCCCAGACTTCATTTATTTATCTTATTAATATTACATCCTGCCTTCCCAACAGTGCCATACTAGATAATGCATGAGTTGACATTTTTGATAACTAAAGGGAGCATTCAGGATGCCTCTAATTCATCACATAATTGCATTAAATATCAACAATACTTAAACCAACATTTCATTCTAGGAAAGTCTTTGGAGTTTGGGGACTACTGTACAAAAAGCTTCACTGTACAATATGTTTATTCATTTCTGTTCTTGCCTATACAATCATTGCAAGAATCATGTTTTAAAGCTTTAAAAAGCAGGAATGGTAACCTAGTAACCTTTGTTTAGTTGAAGGGCTTAACAATGAGGCTAAGTGGTTCTTTCATGGCAAGAGTGATTATAATGTTTCATCTGATTTCACTGAATTACATTGTACCCACATTTTTAAACAAATCCCCATTGATAGGTGATTTTCACAACTAAACCTTATTCTGCGGAGTACCCTACTCTGTTGGTAGAGTATATCTATGGTGATAGTAAAAGTACAGTATTTAAATAATGCTTGTGCAAATATGTATAGATACACTCACATAAACATACACACACTTTTCTATTATGCATGATGATAGTGAATCAAGGTGATTAAATCTGGATTTACTTCACCCATTTAAAATGATTCAGAAATGCCTTAATTACTATCTTGTTTTTAAACTGGCTAGAAATTCAGAACACTTTCTGAGATGCTTTTTTCTCACTTAGCTCAAATCAATCAAATCAAATCAAATTTATTCATCACATACATATACATACACAGTACGAAATGCAGTGAAATGTGTTTTCGCTCGCTCGCAAGGTAGTAGTCAAAGGGGGTAGTATAGAAAGGGAGGGAGATTATGGGGTGGTTAAGAGAGGTAGTTATTTAAGAGGTAGTTTAGAAATTATTATAGTCCTGTGTTTGTTATGGTTTGGTTTAGGGTCTGTATTGCCTGTGG
>JAEANM010028840.1:0-10293 GCA_017656035.1 Myanophis thanlyinensis | reverse complement strand
CGAAAACACATTTCACTGCATTTCGTACTATGTATGTATATATATGTGATGAATAAATTTGATTTGATTTGATTTGATTTGATTTGAAATAAAGGGACAAGTGTGGGATAAAGGAAAATAGAGGAGCAAGAAATATTGACTGCTAAATTTTTCAGTCAAGTGAATTACAAAGTAATATTACAGGCTCAGTTTTTTTTTAGTTTTGCATACTTAGTAGATACCAAGTAGCTGATATACTAGAGTAATTCAACCCTGAGCTACATCTGTTTTCAACAGTGGAAATCTCATGGAAGAAATTGCGTGTCTTGGTGGCAAAGTGGTTAGAATGCAGTATTGCAGGCTGACTCTGCCCAATGCCCAGAGTTTAATCCTAACCGGCTCAAGGTTGATCCATCTTTCCATCCTTCTGAGGTTGATAAAATAAAGACCCAGATAGTTGTGGATCAATATGTTGACTCTGTAAATTGCTTAGAGAGGGCTGTAAAGCACTATGAAGTGGTATATAAGTCTACGTGCTGATGCATTTGTTATTTGATTCCCTTTTTATAAGCCAGATAAAAATTGTTCCAAAAAACCCCCAAAGTGTCAGCTGTTAAAACAGAAAGAATTGTTTTTAACTTTTTAACTCTCCCGCCTCCTTTTTTTTTTTTAGTGCATTCCCAGAAACAAAACCGACAGACCTGCGTACGGAAGAGTTTAATATGCGCTTTTGCTATGGCCTTTATTATCAGCGTCATGTTGATCGCAGCCAATCAAATCCTCCGAAGTGGCATGGAGTAGCCATAACACTGTGAAACAAACGACCCACGCATGCGCATGCTGCCCGGTGAACTTTCTCCCTGATCAACTTTCAAATCAACGGGCAAAGGAGAGAGAGAGAGAGAGAGAGAGCGCACATGTGAACGAGAACGAAGGTTAAGAGGAACGGTTCAGCAAGGAAACTGTATATCCGGCAGCATATCTGTAAATCAACCATATCCTCTTGGCAGGGACATAAAAGGGCTGTCTTAATGCTTTAATGGTTTTTTTTCTGTTTCCTAATGCAATAAAAAAAAAAGAAAACCATAAGCCCTGATTATATTTTTGATGTGGTAGCAGTAGATGAAAACAAGGATGCATTCATCAACAAGTCTCAGCACTAAGTTGCGTGGTAGGCTCGCCTACTGGCCAGGACACTTTCACGCATCTGTTTTTTTTAAGTGTCCCACATTCCAGGAAATGGAATGTCCACATAATCACAGCAAGTTCAAGACCATAATTTCTACAATTTCATCTGACTTCAGGGTTTTTGATTCAAGTCCTTAGTGCTGAAGAAACCAGTGAAAGAAATCCGTGTCTGGAGACCCGAATATGAATGATGCTGGTTCGGAGAAGTTTTGTTCTTTATCTACGAAATATAAGACTGGTCCAGTGTTCTGTGTCTTCAAACCAGTGCATTCCACTCATCCACTTCCTGCTTTCCCATTCAACACTTTTATGTAAGGAAAATGAAGTTATGCTGGGCATTTCACAAAGCCAATGCAGAGTCTTCCTATTATGTTTTCCAACAATGTTGTAAAAAGTTATTGGGCACCTTGATCCAATGTATAAATAGCTTCATATTTAATATACAGTCTCTACTGATCTTATTCAACATTGTCTTATACAAAGATTTCCAAACAGAATTTTGGAGGTTGCTCCCAGCTTACTACTATCTTAGCACCTTTTGCTACGACGATCCTAGAGGTAAATGTTATATGTACGTATATGATTTGTAGTGTAAGGGTTTAAAAATGGATCAAGGAAGCGCTAATTGTCTCGAAGCCTGATTGATGTGAGGTTGTTTCCTGCTTTAGGGTGGACATCTCAGTTGAGTTTTTCCAGTGAGAGCATGGATTGGTCCGCCACCACAGACCATAATAGCCTTAACTGCAAAGATGGTGACAGCTCAGTCAACCCAGTAGGCAGGGACAGCTTGGTGATATATGTTAAGGAGAGGAAATTGTTCTAGAAACAGGCACCAGAATTTATCTTCCATATCTTTGGTGTCCCCCAGATTATGTGGGTGAGATAAATGGAATGATGCTGCTTCTGATTGTGGGGTTAAACCAGACTGATTGCAAACAAAGAGGTGGGCCAGGGGTTTGAGTGGGCCTCAGTTTATATCTGGGGTGGGTAATGTAATATGGAGACACAGCCTGTTTGACTAGTTATAGGGTTCAGGGTATTGTGTGAATTATCCATAATTCTATGAAATAAACTGTATGAACATTGTTCTCGGGGAGCCGTATGCAAGAGTGTAGCTACAATACTACTTCTCCCTTGTTTGCATTTTTCCTTAACTTTCCTATCACACGTATGCATGGAGGGGATGCAGAGATGCACACATTGGAATGAATTCTACTGAGTGAATTCACTGGTATGAATTGGAAGGGACCTCATAAGTCATCCAGCCTGACTCCTTGCTCAGTGCAAGAAGCCACAAAATCCTTCATGTTAAGCTTCAAGTTTCTCGTTTGAAATCTGCGGCAAGGAGTAATGTCCAACACTGATCTTGGTAGACCATTGGACCGATAAGCAGGTCTTACTGTGGGTGTGTATGTGTGTGGCCTGTGTGCATATAAAGTCAAGCTTAGTTTCTGGTGAGTTGTACATATATATATATATATATATATTAAAAAAAAAAACTCATGTAATTTTCCCGGCAACACTGCAGAAACGTTTTGCTGTTGCCTTCTGCGTTCCTCTACACATATCTGCACATATAGAAAAATGTTGTACTTCAGATTTTTCACATTAACTGTGAACCTGTGTTACCCTATTCAGAACACCCCAACTCTCCTTCAGGCAGCCACATCATCAAAATAAATCTCTGTGTTATTTTTTTAAATTATTCTAATTTTAAAACATGATTGGAGTATAAGATATTTCTGTCTTTCTCAGTACAACCATCTGAAAGTAGTTTAGAAAAACTGAGAGCATTTGCAGTGGTGGCTGCAGAAGCAAAAAAAAAAAAAAAGAATAAAGGTGAACAACAAAACAATAGCTTAATATAGCCAATCTACAGGTAGTCCTTCACTTACAACATTTCACTTAGTGACCATTTGAAGTTACAACTGTCTTGAAAAACCGTACAACTGTTTTCCATACCTACAACCATTGCAGCATCCCCATGATCATGTGATTAAAAATTCAGACGCTTAGCAACTGACTCATATTTATGACGGTTGCAGTATCCCGGGCTCACGCAATCGCCTTTTGCAATCTTCTGAGACAAGCAAAATCATTAGCGAAGCCAAATTCACTTAAGAACTAGAGTGATTCCCTTAACAACGGTGGCAAGAAAAGTCGTGAAATGGGACAAAGCTCACTTAACGACTATTTTTGCTGTGCAACAGAAATGTTGGGCTCTGTTGTGGTCATAAGTCGAGGACTACCTGTAATAGAAATAATTTAACACAGAGGCAGCAATATTTATGGATGAAGAAGGATCCGAAAATGAAGATGATGGACCTGGCAGAATTTTTCCCTTTTTATATTTGGAGATGAACATTAAAGCATGTTATAAGCCAGCTGAAAGGTACTTAGTGTGTGTATTTGCCTAGCAACTAAAATCCCAAAAACTGGTGCCAATATTTGAGCACTCAAAAATCCACTTCTGTTGTTTCAGAACAATTTGGCTCAGCAGGAAGGCATAAATTGACTAATGGCCAGTGATACATGCAAATTAGGCATCCGACATGAAGTTCTCCGATTATGTTGTTTGGCCAGCAATTGCAGGCAACTGGACTTTCTCTGTTTTTCTTTGAAGATGTTTTCGCTTCTTATAATGAACTGCCATTATATGGAGCAGTTTTGTTATTCCTATCTAGTATTCCCATTCAAATTTAAAAAAAAAAAAAACAACATTCTTACAGTGTTATTATCATGAAGCTGATTCCCAGAAGGATAATCTGCAAAAACTTGAAATTGTATACTGGCCTGCATAAACAGTTCACTACTGCTGGTAAGGAATTGGACAGCCTAGAAAATATTATTAGGATAACTTGTCACTCAAAGGGTCAGATGGTTATGTTTCCCAGAAACTCTGGAAATTCTAAATGCTGTTGTGATAAATTTCTCCAAATAATGAGAAACTTTGGAGCAGGTGGGAATTTGACTTGGAAAAAAACGTTGAAGGACAGACAGAATGTCTCTTTCCCATCAAAGATTTCCAATAAGTCAGATTCAGATTCAGATTCAAATTTTATTTATCACATACATTAGTTTAGTTTAGTTTAGTTTAGTTTAGTTTAGTTTAGTTTAGTTTAGTTTAGTTTAGTTTAGTATTAGATTTCTTGACTGCTCCTCTCCCGAGGGACTCGGGGCGGTGTACAATGAACTAAAAAGACTTAAAATATAGAAATAAATAAATACATAATCATACATAGTACAATATGTAGTGAAATGCTTTTGTGTAACCACTCATGGTCTTAAAGTTAAGTTACAATTTACAGTTGGAATTTAGGAGAATTTACACTTAAAGTCAAAGTCATATTTAAGAACAAGTAATTATGACTTTTGGCATTACTCCTAACCAGTAGCTTTATTATATCATGCTGACAAACTTAGTACATATTTTTTAATGTACAAGGTAGTGAACATCACCTTGTAATGTCCCAAAGGTGCTTTTTCAGGAGGCAACTGGATTTCCTTGTTTTTCCTTTGAAGACATTTCACTTCCCACCCAAGAAGCTTCTTCAGTTCTGAAGTGAAGAACTGAAGAAGCTTCTTGGATGAGAAGCAAAACGTCTTCAAAGAAAAAAACAAGGAGGACCAGTTGCCTCCTGAAAACGAACCTTTGGGACAAACACGACCTGAATGACTGAGGCTCTCCATAGACTATTACCTTGTAATGTAATTCAGAAGCGGGAAGGCAAAAGAATGACAGGAAATGATAGAATCAAATTTTAAGAACGTGGTGTAGCTCAGAGAAGCGCTATGAGAAAGTTGATTGAGTTTCTGCTGAGTTAGATCTTTGCTTGACATCCACAATTCCTTTCACAGCAATAAAGATGTTTCCAAAGTTTTTAGGTAATTTTAGGGGTGCATTTTACAGAAATAAGCTGATGATGTTGGTCATAATCATAGTTGTAGTATTTGGTGGCATTTATCTACAAGCCTTCTACCAAGGCTTTCGGAGGGCTACAATTTCAACTACTAACACAAATTGCTTACTTTGTGCTGAACTTTTCTGGAAACTCAGGATAATGTTTAATTCTGGGTTTTGTTCTGTTACTGATCCCTCAGGGCAAATAATCTCTCTCCTTTAGCCTAGAGGAGAGGTGATAGCTGATATCAAATTATCTGAAAAAGTGATTCTTTGAGTGATGGACTAACTTTCCCAGAAGATATTAAAATAAAGACTGTCAATTAAAGTTTAAAAAGATGGCACTTGCAATAGAGTGAGTCCATGCTTAATGATAGTAATTGGATTGGAATTTCCATCACTTAAGGGATGCGATTGTGATGTACAATGACATGTGACCATGACACTTAGTGACAGAGTTCTGGCAGCTGCAGTTGCCATCTTTAAGTGAGGACCACATGGATCATTAAGGAAGGACTTTGTGCAATTGACTTTTGATTTCCTGCTGGCTTCCCCATTGATTTTGCTTATGGGAAGGTGGCAGGGAAGGTCACAAACCACAATGACATGACTGCGGGATGCTGAGATGGCTAAAAATCCAGGCTAGTTGCCAAGTGCCCAGATCATGATCACATGACTGTGGGGCACTGTGATGGCCAGAACTTCAAGGACTGGTCAATAAATACCATTCAGCAAGTTCAAATGGTTGCTGAATGAGTGGTCATTTAACCAGAATCACCTGCCTCTGATTTTACACATGCAAAATAGTCAGGTTTAAGATCACATTATAAGAAACCCGGTCTTGATTTTTGATGACCCTCCACTGTAGGTCAGACAGGCATCTTTCAAGCATAATGGTCTACAATGGATCTTCCAAACGTAGCTCTGAGTTGGATTAAAGAGCAGACTCTCCCACCCCCAAGCATTTGGCATTTCAGTAGCATCCCAAAAAGCAGATGAGGCTAGGACAAATTGCAAATCTGCTTTCTGTGCAGCTAAACTGAACATAAATCAAATTAATTAAACGCAATTTATTTGATCACTTTGCATGCATTTACTAATTTTCACCTGTCAGATTTAAGAACTGCGATTAGGTGGCAACCTTTGGATCACATTGTGGAGGACCAATGTTTTTGGAAGTCTTAATACCTTTTTTGGGTTGTCTAATTCTAAGTGACACCCAGAGAGGATGGAGAAAAGTGTCCCAAAATAAGTCTTGGCATTTTATTTAGCAGTATTTAGATTCCCTTTTCCACTCCCTGCCCTCCTCCTCCTACAGAATAATGTCTAGTGTGAGAAATATGGTCAGAACCATGACTGAATCAATGCTGGACAGGGGAACAATTAACACCAAATCATTTGTGAATGTGGCTTTTAGATTCACAAACTGAGAACTGGATTTGCACTAGAAACTAGGTTAGCCTAAAGGTAGCTCAGTATGTCATGTGAACCAGTTTATCATGTTGAGGTGTACTATAGTTTATTCATTTGGGCAGAACTTGTTGTAACAGGCTTGTCTCAAATATGTTTTTTTTCTTCTTCAAATGGCAACTGGGTTTTTTTTTTTTTTAGAAGGAGGAGAAGGAGAAGGAGAAGGAGAAGACATTTGACTTCCCATCCAAGAAGCTTCATCAGTTGTGACCAGACAAACTTATCCTTCCATCCCTTCACCGTCTAAGTGAATGAAGCTGATGAAGTTTCTTGGACGAGAAGAGAAATTTCTTCTTCCTCAAAAAACAAACAAACAAAAACAATCCAGCTGCCTTTTGAAGAAGAAGAAAAAGCACCTTTGAGACAACAATGACCTGGGATGAGCTAGAAACTCCATATAGATGCCAGGCTTATGTTAACTTGGAGTCATTGTACGAACTTCATAAATGAGCACCAAATGATGGCACACAGCAGTGTGAATGAACATGGGAAGGAAAGCCATATTCATTTTAGATGTGCATTGCTTTGCTAACAATCATTCCAGGCTGTACAACTCCCTGGGTTTGAAATCCCCAATAGTTTTGGAGCAGAAGGATTCCTTCAGCCTTGGAAATTAATGTAATATGGAAAAACGGCAAGCATGATTAATGACTGCTTCTTTGTTGCATTTGATTCTCCCTTCCAAAACTTTTCCACAATCACATTGCTCCAACCCAGAAAATCTGATTTCGGAGCAAAGTTGTAGGGACAGAGGGAAACATGCAATCTGTTAAAAACTGGGGGCTTTCATAATTTTTGTATGTTGCCCAGACTCACTGAAAGTGAGTGGATGACCCTATAAATTCTCTTAAGTAAATAAATACAAATATTTGAGCACACTGCTTGTAGACGCCACCGCAAAGTCTTAGGTCAGAAAAGCGGAATCACAATAGCGAATAGGAGATGTACAGGAAAGCAAATGAATTATCATCATTAGAACTCTGTGTGGATTTAATATGTGTGCATGGAAATAGGCCATCGTTTATTTATTTTTCCCTGTTAAGTATAACGGAAAATTATTGATGCTGCTTTAAGAGAGGGACAGGGAAATGTGTATAGGTAGGCCTTGATTTACAGTAACAAGCACAACTGAAACCCACATTTCCATTGCTAAACAAAGTTAAGAGACTTCCACCGGATTTTATGACCTTTCACTAAAGTTGTTAAGTGAATCACAGTCGTTAATCTGGCTTTCCCCACTGACTTTGCTTACAACTGGGAATTTGCAAATGGTGATTATTGAGATGCTGCAACCATTGTAAATGCATGCTGGTTGCCAAGTATCCAAATTGTGTTCATATGACCATCTTGTGGCATGTCGGCCGTTGGCTCCTCCAGCAGCCGAATCAGATGAGGAGGTGGCATGGGAGTCAGGGCCAGCATCAAAAGGCAACCTGAGTGTTCAGAGTGGGAAGAGGGAATGGAGCTGTCAGAAAGAGAGACAGAGGCGGAGCCTGGGCCGTCCATCAGCCCTCAGATGCAGAGTCAACAGCCCCCAGATTTGGAGGAGGCTGATGAGGAAGAGAAGGAACAGCTGGATCCAGTGCCTGATGTGTGCATGTGCAGAAGGTAGAGGAGAGGAGAGCAGTGGAAATCTATAGGCCAGTCGTTGGGATGGAAGAGCCACCACTGTTAGCGAAGCCCCACCCTAGCTCTGGGAATAAAAGGCAGGGAGCAGAGATGAATAGGTGTGGCAGACAACTATTCATCTCCCTGCTGGACAGATTTGTTAGCCTGCTGTGTGTGCGAGAGAGAGTTTTTTTGGGGGCTGCTGGCGCTCCTAATAAAGGAATAGTTGATTTAAGTACAGCGGATTTGTCATGTTTGGGAGCCGGGTCAGAACAGACCATTGGGGATGCTATATCATAAGCACCAGGGTCACTTGTAAGTCACTTTTTTTCAGTGCTGTTGTAACTTCGGACAGTTGCTAAATGAATGGTTGTAAGTCGTGGATTGCCTGTATACCGAACCAGGTTTTTAGTAGATAACAGTACTCACAGGGATTTTATCACATTGCTAATGTTTACTTTAACAGTAAAGTAATTTGATATCAAGCCATCTTACACTCATAAACATAATCTTTGGAAGGGTCATCTGTGTTCATCCTCACTTTTCTATTTAGCACTCAGATGAAGTGACAGTCCCTACCACCATTCCCTTTATATTAAGGCTGCACCTAAGGATATTATGTCAGCTATGGGAGCTTAATAGGAGAAGAAATGTTTTCTAAGTTCCCAGTATTAAGCCCTGAGCATTTCTGAATGGATCACAGGCTCAGGAAATTGGACCACTTTTAGGAAGAGACACTATTTTCACTCATAGTAGATAATCCTGGGTTGATGGAACCATGCTTTAAGTCAGTGTTCTCCAAACGTGACAACTTTTAAGACTTGTGGACTTCAACTCCCAGAACTCCCCAGTTGTCATTGCCAAGTTTGGAGACCCACCTGCTTAAGTGAAGGTGAACCCCCATGTTCCTTTGCCTCACTTCCATCCAACCTCACGTTCAAATAAATAAACAGAGCAATCAGTGAATAAATAACTGCCATTAGGATGATTATCCACAAAGATCAACATCACCAGGAAAACAAAGTAATAACTTAATCGTAGCACATCGGTTTTTTTTTTCCATTATCTAGGATTTTAGAGTGCTATTTTGCCAGATGTAAAAACTTGGGCAGGCCCAGGGTACCCTTTGTGCCTTAGTGCACTGAAAGAGTATTGTAGAGTTTTTATATGATGGAAATTGTAGATTATATATTCTGAAGAATGTCGTGATCAGCAGCACCTGGTCAGTTTGTTACACTTTGCCTTATAGTAATGCTGTGATTGTTGGTGTGTGATTGTTTCATTTTTCAGATGGCAGAGAGCAGATTACAGTGAGAAATTTCAACAATTCTTATAAGTTGATGAGACATAGCAGAAAAAGAAAAGAAAATTTGAATTGGGCTTGACTCTTGGTAATTGCATTCAGATAAGAGATGCGTCATTTTTTAAAATGTTATTTTACTTCCGAGTTTAACAACTCTGGAATTCCCAGGCCATCTAAATGTAACCAAAGTCAACCCTACCAGCAGAGGAGAATATTTGTAGCTCAGAGCTGAGGAATCCTGGGTTCTCTCTGAGCTCAATTGTTTTCCTGCATATGTTTCATTACCAATCTAGATGGCAACATCAGGAGCACTGATGGTGTTACCTAGTTTGGTAATGAAACGTCTGCAAAAAATCAACCAACTTCAGAGGCTACCAAGGATCTCCTCTCAAAACCAATCTTACTTAGCTTGAGTTTCCTGCAACTCCATGTGCTCCATGCAGGGGTGAAATTCAGCCGGCTTGCACCACATCGCCCGAACCAGTAGTGGCGATTTGAAATTGGCCCCTGCCCTTCTATTTCCTTATATGAGCTTCGGGTTTTTTTGTTTGTTTGTTTCTTACCTTAATCAGCTGTTTGGTGCATCTATGGAGCCTTCCTGATTATCTCGGCTGCCTCTGGTGCCTGTAAAAGAGGTTTAAAGAGCCGCGCTGCAGTGCGTTTGGCTTGCATGCGCGTGCACTGAACCAGTAGCAAAACCAATAGGATTCCATCCTTGGCTCTATGTCTTTGTGTTCTAAAGGCCACCCATGCTGCAGGCCTGCTATTCATTCCTCCTGCCACACCCAAGAATCATAGGAATTTTGTGCATCCATCTATCTACGTATCTATCTATCTATCTATC
>JAEANM010028839.1:0-10293 GCA_017656035.1 Myanophis thanlyinensis | reverse complement strand
CATACATACATACATACATACATACATATATATACCCCCCCACACTGTCCTTCGGTTCTATATCAATTATAAGGCAAAGGTCCTTTCCATGCATTTTTACTGCATGTATTAAAAAAGACTTAATCCTTTTATTGCTATATTGATTAGGTCAGGACCTGCAGCACAAATGAACAGAGTGTTATAAAAAGTTGGACTGTTACTACAGGGGATTCTTCACAGTTGCCAGAAAAAGATCAGATATGGATAACCAGATAAAGTATTCCTCTATTGATTTGCTCAAACTATTTGCATTTGTGTTATTTAACAGCTGTTGAATTACATTAGCTTTACATCTTTGGATCGCTGAGGATAATAACATTAGAAAGTCATTTGATCCATTTTTTCTAATGGCACATATCTAATATGCACACTGTATTCAGTTTGATTACAGTATACTCAGGTACATTGAGTACTTGATAAAAAATAGCAACTTGTAAATAAAAATACATTTTGTCTCCATTTATCTTTATGCAACAATGGCCACAGCATAAACAGTGCTCATAATAGGGTAGATTTCTTGGGAAATTTCTGAACTTTCAGCGAGTTCAATGGATTGGCTTTCCATCTTATCCTTCTTTACAACTTCCATCAGATGAAATAGCTGAGGTTGGCTGGCAATTGAGAGAGGGGCCTGGTGGGGTTAGTTTTTTTGTCAGGACTCATAGAATATTCCTGCTTGCTTTCTTGTCGTCATCTATCCTCAATGGCTGAAATCCCTGAGGCAAGAAGAGATCCAGGAAAAAGTTTTTTTTAAGAAATAAGGAAATGTTTTAGTCAGAAACTGCATTACAATTAAATTTCTTTGGTCTGTGAGTGTTCTTGCATTGTATGCCCTTGTACTTCTAACAATCTATTCAGTGTCCTGATTAGAGCAACATATAAACCGCATCAAGTAAGCAAGTAAATGATAAGCAAGTCAATAATATTATATATACTTTAGTCTTTTATTGCACATATGAGTTTTGCATGAAAACACTTCATTGCTTCCAAATCACTTGTAACAACATTTTCTGAGAAATTCTTAGAAGTCAGTAAAAGTCAAAACCTGGGGTGGAATTGCAGTTGGAGAAGGAATTGGTGAGAACCTCAGCAATCACACTGTGGCTTCCCAGGAAGAGGCAACACACATTCAAGAGCAGCCCAAAATAAGAGACACTGAAGTCCTGAACTGGATGAGGGAGTGGAGGAAAAGGCTCAGGGTACTCACACCCTAGAATCTCCCAGGGTTTATCTATTAAAGTTAGAAGTCTATAGCTTTAGCATGGCAAGATTCTGCTAGTGTAAACCAGGGGTGTCAAAGTCGATCCCATCATGGAGCATATCAGGATTTTGTTCACCCTTGGGGGGGTGGGGGGGCATGGCCTGGGCGTGGCTGATTGGGTGGGCATTGCCAGGATGGCCGGGGCAGCACGGGCTAATCCCTCACCGTCTCTAGGACGGCCCTGCAGGGCAACTCTGGGCCTATTGCAGGCCAGATCTGTCCCACAGGCCTCATGTTTGACACGTCTGGTATAAACAAATAAAGAATTGGATTTGAGCCTAGACCTGACAGAACCTGATGGAATTGTAACAGCCCAGTGCTACCTTATGATATTTGGGTTTTTATTCTTGTTGTTAAGTCAATTTACCAGCCGCTGTACATTGTAAATTGGTTCATTCTACATTTTTGGCCCTGCATATTTACAACTGTAAGGTTTAAAAGAGTGTGTGTTTGCATTTCTCTTTTTTTTTCCCTAGTAAAGTTTGATCTTTCTTGTCCTCTTGGGAGTGGGATAAAAGCTGATATCTCTACTTTGCACTTCTCAGTGCTATATGATAAGGAGGCAATGTGATAGCAACTATTTCATTATTTCCTTCTTATCTTCCAAATAATCAGAAAGAGACTGATTAATAGAGAAGACACTAGTGAGTGTCTCTTTGGAAGTTAGGTGATAAAATGCCTGCCAAGCTGCTACTTCTAAGAAAGAGGCAAGGCCATAGTATTAAGAATCCCTCAAGACAGTTAATTTGTATTCTCTTATTTTCATGGTTTTTTAAAAAGTTTATTTCAGATAAGTTTAATTTGGATCCCAGGAGGATGCCATTAATAATTTAAATAGTGTTATTTATTAGAGCAACTAACAAAACTTAGGAAAAGGTAAAGTAAACAACCATACAGCCATATCCACACAAATACTTCATAATTCTAGCATCTGGCAAAGCAATAAAAGTACACATCTGCAATATATTTAAGTGTTTTGGAGATTACTGCCTGCATGAAGAATGAGCAGTGATAATATGCCTGCAGCTTGTTTAATGTTGGCAAATCCCTCCTTCCTTTTTTTCCCTAATCTCAGTTTAGCTATGTTTTATTCTTCATTGTGAAAAGACAAAAGCTCTGTTTGTGTTATTAGAGCCAAGCTGAAATGTCCCTCCTTTATAGCTAGTTCACCTGTGAAAAGGAGCCTGACTATTATTAAAAAAAAACACGCAAAAACGTTTGGCAGAATGCTGTTCCTCTTTCTGCTTACACAAACACTTCTACCTCCCACAGAGCTTTCAGGTAGCAGTAACAATGGTATTTGCATTCATGTATAGGATTGACTGTTGCTACTGTAATGTTATTAAAAAGTGTCTCCCTTGAAGAAGAGATATGGGTTAATGTCATTAAGCACAAGTAAAGGTAGTTCAGAGATAAGGGCAATGTTTTCTATTTTGATTAAAAGTATTCTGGTCACCTCTGACTTAACTTCTGTGATGTTATCATACAGCCACAATTAATTTGGTATGATACTTTGCTAACTTTTTAATGATGCTGTAATTTTAGTATGTCTTTATTACAAAGGTTTTTCAGATTTGAGCTAATTCTTTTTTAATAGCAGAAATATTTATCTTCAAATATTTAGTGTACATTAAATATGTTGCATTAGGTGTCCTTTTGTTTGGGTTTTTTCTGCTTTATTGTTGTAAATTTTATTTTGAACTTGAGTCTTATGACTAACAATGATGAATTTCAGTGATAGAATTTCAGATATATACATTCACCATTTACCATACTTATTTTTGGTGTAGTGCCTTTAATGTTGTGTACAGTCCTTAATAGCCTATGTCACATCATTTTAATAGACCTTGATTGTTCTAAAATAGCTGAGCAGGTTTAGGAGACTATCAGGGAATCTTAGATTGGTAAAATAGACTGGAAGTCAAAAGGCACCACAGAAATAGTATCTGCGGTCACCTGCAAGATAGTATATACTTAAGAAACTTGACTTTCCCTTATTCCATAACAATTCATGAAAGGAAGAGTAATATACCTCTTCTAAAACATTTGTACATTCTGTGAAAGACATTCTTATTGAAATAGAAGTATAGGTGAAATTCAGCAATATATTGCTTTTAATCAGCAGAACAAAATAAAGGCAGCTCTCCCTCCCCATTACAGTGCAGTCTCAAATCCTGTTCTAAAAAAAATTCCAACCTCTTTGGTAGGATTTTAATTGTTCATTGGATAATAATTGTAGAGGGAAAAAGCATCCTAGTAAAAGTAGTCTTTATTTAGTGGCTGCTTCATATAGCAACTCTCCCATTTAACAACTGTTTGCAGTTATGACAATGATAGAAAAGTAATTTTATGAACAATCCTAGCATTTACAATCTTTGCAGGTCTCCAAAGCAAAAGAAATCAGAAGATCATAAGCACAACTGGCATTCACTTAACAACTGCTTCACTTAATGACCAAGTTGCCAGTCCCCACTGTGGTCACTAAATGAGAATTACTTTTATGGCTGCAGTTAGACGGAATCCAACACTGATTCATAGCTGGAGGCTATCTACTCTATAATTGTTTTTTCTTCTGTTACAATGTAGTGAACCCTCACAAAATTAGTTCTGATACAATGACCAAAACTAGCCTCTTGCTGCCTCATGTCCTTCACATATGTTGATTATGTTTCTCACACTTAAGACAAAATTTTATTTACATATAATCTACCAGTGTGTCCCACCTTGTATTGTCTCTTGTCTGAGAAAAAATGGAAGCTTTAACCTGACCTGCTGACCTTTCTATTGGGGAAAGTTGCCATAATATGTTATCTCTTTTGACAGTGATTCTCAATCTGTGATTTTCAGACCCCTAGGGGAACACATGTTGTCATGGGGCCCAGGAAGGCTTGAAGAAATGTTATGATTTAGATATTGAATTAAGTCTTGAGGCTCCATGGCCACAAAAGGTATTTAAAAGGATCAGTGGTGAAGAAAAGGTTGAGAATTCCCTTATGATACTGTAAGATATGGCTGGTGAGAATTGCAGAATGTAATGTAAGGGATATGAGAGTTCAAGAGTTCTGCAGGACTTATTCTGGATCCAAACTTACAATACTGTATGTTAGAAACAGAAATCATTGTCTAAAACCAAACTAGAAATAGTGGAAATACAGTTCTTGTCAATTTGAAATAAATTCTACATCAGCTCTTCTTGTTGCTAAAATGCTATTGAGTGACAAGCAAGGAATGGCCATAAATTTGCAGTTAAATATTGAGAAGACATTGCACTTGGTACTTACTGAGATAATTGCAGTGGCTTGTTTTGTCTGTAAGGCTCCTTTCAGTTCATTAGAACAGGTAATAAAATAACTTTTTGATTCTCTTGAAAAGCTACTTGATGGCACATAATCAGTCAGTAGAATCACACATAATTTTATGCATAAAACCTCAGTAAAAGGCAGAATAATTCAACAGACTAAAGAAATGCACAGTAAATAACCAGCTATAAAAACAGAACAAAAGAGAGGTTTGGGTTCTTATTTCCTGAACAGTTAATTAAGATGGACTCAATTTGCATTTTTAAATCAAGTGGAAAGGAGAAAACTAGCTTATAGTTCACAATTTTAAATGGACCATCTTCTCAAAGGTCATCTCCAGAATAGTTGCTGGGGTGTGACCAGACAGCTTCAAATTGTCTTTGGCAGACTGTGTAAAGAGATTGTAAAAGAATATAAGCTAGGTTTTAGGAAATGAGCCCCCTGAGCCCACTGTAAACAGGGAAAGTAAATGGGAATTGCAAGTTAACTTCAGCAGGCAAGTTTAAAGAGAATTGTACAAATGTAGAATTGAAAGTGACCAGAAGGATCACTTTAAACCAGCCTCCAGCACTTTATACACAAGGCAATTAAAATATCCAGAAATGGTTGGTCAGCCTCTTTTAAAAGCTCTGTAAAATTGGAAAATCCACAATCTCCTTAAGTAGACTACCTATTCTGGCACAAATATTTGACACTCATGACATTATGGCTTATAATTCAAGTAAATTTGGATAATTGCTGCTTATACCCAGTATTTCTGGTTCTAGTTGCTGTGGACTCTTGGAAATATGAATTGGAGTTAGAAACAATACAAAATAAAAGCTGGCTGCTCTTGATTGCTTAAGGAAAAAAAGGGAACGGAACCTGTGGTCAAACCTGCAAGGCAGTATGTTTGGGTTTCTGGCTGAGAACATCCTGGCATATGTAAACAACAATTATACGATTGTAATACTCATTCAAAAAGAGAAGCAAGCAACCATACTTTAACTGAAAGTTTAGATCACAGAAAGGCTATCACAAGAAGCCAACAGTGAAAAGAAGGCAAGCCTGAGGAACAAAAACAATACAGTAATGGATACAAGAGATGTAGAAGATATTCTGCCTTGTAGGAACCCAGAAACAAATAAAAATACTGTAAGTCCTTGTGAAGGTTCTTTGCTGTCCAAGGACTTGGATATGCCATAGTATTAGTGTAGTAAATAGATATTATTACAAAACACATCTTCCCCAAATAACAGGATATTGCTCTGGATTACCTCCTCACTTTTAGGCTTTACAAGGTGATGTTGTTGTCATGTCACATGAATATGTCTTAAATACTCAGTCCTTTAATACTTATTCATTTAATACTCAGTTCAAACAAAAGTCTCATAGTCTTTAAAGTAACGTACAACTTTTGCCTTTCTCCAAACACTCTTGTACTAGTTGGGATGAGGTACTGTTTCAATGTGGTTGCTCCTTTTCTAATTGCTGCCAAGCACCAGGCAAGGTCCAAGCTCCAGGCAAGAGTCCTACGGATAGGCTGCTCAGCATAGCTTATGGTCCCAGCAGGTGAATGAAAGTCCTCTTGCCTGCTTGCCTCTTGCCAATCTATAGACATCACTTGCCACTTCCTTGTCTCTAGTCTGTGTGCTTTTACCTTTCCTGCTACACACACCCCTCTCTCCACTCTGTCTTAGCATTTGCTTTGGTAAACTCAAAAGACTGGGTGGGGTAAAGCTGCGTCTGGAGGTCTACACATCCTCGGAAACACCAGGGTATAAGTGCATGAGGGCATATCAGAATGGATGAGAGAAGTGCAGGGGAAAAGGTTTTTGTTGGTTGCAGCTGCTTTTCCAAAGCATAGGCAGCAATCCCAACTTCACTCCCTCCTGGTTCTAAGCCTTTGGAGGAAAAAAGAAAAAATACACTGCAGAATAGGAGACAAATTAATGAATCCATAAATGGCAGAAAGGATGGAATTGTTCCTTCATGTCAAGGTATGGAAGATGGTGACTCACTAGCACAAAACAAATGTGTTCAAAATGAAGCCAGAGGCTTAATATATATTCTCAGGTAGGAACAAAGGTTATACAGCAGTTTAATGTAATGGTCAAGGCATCAAGCTAGAAATCAGGAGACCAAGACATGAAGCCAGCTGGATGATCTTAGGCCACTTATCCTTTCAGCCCTAGGAAAGAGCCAGAGCAAAACATTTTTGAAAATCTTGCAAAGAAAACTGCAGAGATAGGTCCAGTCAGTTGCCAGCAGTCAGCACTGACTTGACCTTTGCCAAATAACTACTCTGTGTTAGCATTATACTCTCTTGGCTAATGTAACATTGCTTATGCAAAACAAATAAGCACTGACTGGAAGGCATTAAAAAAGGACCAAGACATGCCAAATCCACTGATGATTTTTCAAATTCATTAGGGAGAAAAAGTGTTTCACAGTGCATGGGAACATGAACAAAGCATCTCTTACCAGATTTGCTAAAACAGCCATGTTTTTTTTCAGAAGTGAATGTGCTCTGAAAGCTGTTCCCAGATGGTTTGTCTTTACTTTGTAAAGAGAGAAAAAGGAAGATACATGGCCCATAGACTAGCCAGCTTGCCATCTATACAAAAGAAAGTGATTCTTCTTTCTAGTGAAATGATTCTTTTAGTCAAAGAGGCTACTGGAAGTTTTGCTTTGTTTTTCCCCCCACTAAAGTAATTGTTGGAATTTGAAAGAAAAAGCAAACAGAGAAGTACAGGTAATTTTTTACAGTGCAAGTTGCCAAGAACGATTATTAAAGCATATAAAAAGATCTTGAGTAAAATATAAAAATTACCACCAGTTGGAAAAATATAATGTAGCATGCAAAGTTTAATAAGTTCTACATATATGAACTAGAAGTGTAATCATAAAAGACAAGTGAGAGAGCTAACTTAATAGTTAAAAATACCAGACTAAAAAATGGAATACAGTTGTTTCTAATACTGCTTTAGGCACAAAGTCAAATGGGTGACTTTGGGCCAGTCCACTCTCTCAACCCTAGGAAGAAGATGAGGACAAACCACTTCTGAAATGTTTATTTGTTTATTGTTGCCAAGAGAACTGTGTTGACTTACCCAGGTAGTTGCCAAGACTGACTTGAAGGTGAGATGGAAATAGACAGCAATGCCAAGTGAAAGTTAAAAGGATTGTAAAGAATAATTTGTAAAAATTGGCAGCCATATTCAACTACGATATGCTCAGGATAGAGTTTTCACAGTAGAAATATCTGAACTTTGATTAAGATCTCATCAAAGTTTTATGCTTCACTGTAAAAAGAAAATGAAAACAATATCCTGCAACACGAGTTCCTTGTAAAGTTTGGCCTGACCTGCTACTTTGAAGGTTTGACAGTAACACAATGAGATACAGTATATTAGGGGCAGATATAGTTCTCCACTCAAGAAACATAAATATACAAGCATCAGATATACAATAGCTAGCATGATGTAAAAAAGATCCTGGAATTACAGTTGTTTCCAAACTGAATATGTACAAAGTAACTGTTTAAAAGACATGCAGTTCTAAGTTGCATGAATAGAAACACAGTTCCCAAATTGCAGGTTGTAAGAGTTCCAATATATTCTGCATTTATCAGACCCAACCTCAGTTATGTCAGTTTTGAGCTATGCACTTTAAGGATTTAGTGAAATTTAAACCAGGTTGAAAGAAAATGGATCTATCTACCATTTGAAAAAAAAAAGAAAACTGAAAAGCCATATGTTGACACATGTCAAATATATATGTAAATGGTTATACTGTTCTGTATCATCCCAGAATACAAGACAGAAAAAATGAATCCTCATTACATGATTTCAATTTCTATCAGAATATTAAAAAAAAAGAAATCACCTAATCGTAAGAGCCATGTGACAGGAAGATCCATTCTACACCAAGAGGATTGTCTGCCTTTCATTAGTACATGAGTGTATTTATGTAGAGGCTAGGCAGACATCTGATCTAGAGAATCAGATGTTCGGATTTTTTTAAATTTTAATTTCTGTACTCAGCAGGAAAGTTGAGTTTAATAATCTAGCTGAATATTTCTGATTCTGTCACTCTGGATAATTAGTTCTTTGGTCAAACACTTCACTTAGATGTTTCGTTCAAATACATTTCTTAAATGAGACTATGCTGAGTATTCTTGAAATCCAGCCACAGTACAATATTTCTGACTAGCAGATTTCATACTGGAATATTTTATCTGAATCCAAACTTTTACTGCAGAATGACTTAACGGAGTGCATACATTGCCAGTTTTAAATATAATACAAATATCATTTTCCATCCAAACTCAAGCAGAAGCAGGAAATGATGTACAGTATATGAGTTGAATATTGCCAAACATTCTCTCAAAAACAGAATGTTAATAGACTTTATTAAAGAATATATAAACATGGAAGATTAGATTTGATTTATGAAAATAATCTAGCATCTTTTTGAAAAAGACTTTTAAAAAAAACTATTTTAGTACTCCATTAAAGTTACTTTCTTCTAACTTGGAAATCAATAAGTTTAGATTAGAATGTTTGGAGACTAGTACCTGATCACTTAGCTGATTCATTTCTCAGATTATTTTTTTTAATTCTGTCTTTGGCTTGTTGCCCTCTAACATATAACTTAATTTACAGAAATCCCAGAATAATAAGAGGACACCAGAATGAGAAAGTTGCCTTGGTTATTTAAAAATTAACTTGAGTGAGACAATCTCTGTACTACCGAGCTGTTTCAGCTTTAGCTTTATATATCATTTGGGACAGTTTAGCCCAAATGATACAGCTTAGTCCCAACTGATATATAATGCTTGAACAAGCACACCTTTAAATACAACACGTATCTGTGCTGTGAGGTACATGCAGGAAAACAATATGTAGTTTAGAAATGGAAAGCTAATACTTGAAATGAGGACACAATTCTAGTGAGAGAGTTTAGGTTTTAGGATTAAGGCCATCTATATTTTCCCCAAGTGCTAGGATGCTGTTGCTTCATATCCTATCAGTGCACCAAACAAAATTAATCTTGGGAGAATGGGAACTGATGGCTGAGAGAAGCTGTCTTCAAGAAGAGAGTTCTTTCAAAGGCCAAGTGATACATTTATACCAAACTCTGGTGGATCATGATGAGACTCTGAAATATATTCCTTTATGGCAAAGAATATTCCTTTGCATAGAGGAAACACGTACTTCTACTCTCTTGTTTGTGAGAGGAAAGGAGAGTGGTGACTATATTTAAATGTGCACATTCATATCTGATGTTCTACATTCCAAATGCAGTAGTATGAATTCTAAGCTATATATCAAAAATAAATATTTAGGGGATGCAATAGGAGGGTTGATGGGAATTTGCAAGCATTCTGGTGTCTGTTATCTGGCCCGTACATTGGAAATCACATCTATCTTGTGAATGCTATAGAACAGACATTAATTTGATTGAATCGTTTTTTAAAAAGAATCTTCTCAGAGTTATACTAAAGTCAATATGAACAGATTATATTTTGTTTTTAATGCCAGGAAACATTTTGGAATAGTAAGGAAGACACTTTTCCTGTCCTATTGTCCAAAAGAAAATTAACAGCATGCTAGGGTAGTACAGATAGAAGATTCTAAAATTTATTAAGCATTCTTTCCAAAATCTTGGAATTTAAATCAGTAAATAATAATAATTATTATTATTATTATT
>JAEANM010028838.1:0-10293 GCA_017656035.1 Myanophis thanlyinensis | reverse complement strand
ATAAATAAATAAATGAAAAAGATTACAGCAATCAAGGCTCTTTAGTTTGAAACAAAGAAGGGTAATAGGAGATATGGTAGAGATATATAAAACATCAATCTTTTCCCCCCATTCAATTGTGTCGAATTCTTAGAGATTGCCTGGACTGGTCCCTGCAGAAACATGAATACTGGTGAGATTAAATATCTAGTAATGCTGGTAGCTGTTTACTACAGTACCTTCTAAATTATACATAACCTGTCTTAAATACTGATTGACATTGGAAGAAGTTTGGTGTCCTTTTGTCCAGGCTTCCCAATGCATACAAATGTCCTTTGTGTAACACAAAATGCTGGACCAGATAGGGCTATGGCCTGATCCAACAGGGCACCCTTTACATTTTTAAAATTCTTGTTTTTCTATACTAACTTTAACATCAATGTAGATTTTTAAATGCCATGCTCTCTTTATTGTCTTCAAAATAAAAAATATTTGTAAGTCCAAGGAGCTTTCATTTTTTAAAACAAAAACAAATGCTTTAACTACATGCAATTCCTGCATAGACAAAAACAGGTTCAGTTGCTGACTAGGAAAACTGAGTTATACAGTAACCAAGTTTATTGTCCTTAAAGTATGTTCACAAGCACATATTGTTGCTCTTAAGTTTAATTTGTAATTACTCTGTATTTGTATTTCAATTAGAAGGAAACCGGAATATCAGAAATAAAGTTTTATATTTGCTTCACAGTAAAGGCTATCAAATTAAAACTGTAATCTCATAAGCAACATATAGCATTTCAGCTTGTTTAAGACCTTTGAAGGTAACTAGATTTTGGCTAAAATTCAGCCAATTAAGCAAAAACAAAAGAAAACTTGGATCTATAAAACATAAAGGTAAAAAACAGATGCTATTTGCAAAATTGTCATTGTACAGGATGATGCCAACATTCTATAACAGCAGTTGATTTTCTTCATAATTTATTCAAGAGTTTTTATCATTAATTTTTATTATATTGCCATGTATGCAATGTATATTCTCTAAGAGATTATTTCAATTGAAGCATTTTCAATCAAATACTGAATAAAAATTCTGCATTTATTAAATAAGTAAAAAGTTTAGTTTCCATAACATGCATACAAGCAACTGTCAACTCATTCTGTTACTGAAAGCACTTATTTGTGTGCTTTTTGATTACAATTAAGTCTCATGTCTTCAGTGGGAATTACAAATAATCTTGAATAGGATTGAAGTGCTAGGTCTACGTATATTATTTCTGTACTCCGTTTAAAAAAAATTTTTTTTCCAAAACCACAACATTTTAAGCAAAGGTTTAAAATTACCTGAGATTATACCCAAGTATCCAAAATAAGTCATTTCAAATTATGCCAAATTTATATGAACATCCACTTAATTAAAAGAGTTGTGCAATTATTTGGAAAAGATACTGTATTAGCAATATTGCATAAGAGCTGTGGTGGCACAGTGGTTAGAATGCAGTACTGCAGGCTACTTCTGCTGCCTGCTGGCTGCCTGCAATTTGGCAGTTCGAATTTCACCAGGCTCAAGGTTGATTCAGCCTTCCATCTTTTCTGAGGTCACTAAAATGAGGACCCAGATTATTGGGGACAATATGCTGACTCTAAACCGCTTTGAGAGGGCTGTAAAGTACTGTGAAGTGGTATATAAGTCTAAATGCTAATGCTAATACTGTTCTCCCCAATTATACTATGAATGAAGAAAGAGGAAAAAGTGACATTATAAATTAACATTACATTAGAACCTCAAGGAATTTTTTGTACAGAGACCAGTACAAAGGACTAAAATAAATAAGTATTTATGATGCTATTGGGCTGTGCTAAATCTGTGCAATAGACCTTCTAAGATCTGATTTCTTTAAAAAAATCCGAATTTTGTCATACTTACTCTCAAGATGAGAAAACAGTATAAGATAATTCGCTTTTTAGATAATATAGATAATATAAGTCAGCTTCTATGATATAAACACTTAAGCAGGAAAAGGTGTAGTGTCTACTGAAAAGTTATTTCCACAGTACTAAAATCTTAATACTTCATTGTCATTTCACTGACAGATTTCTGAATATTAAAGTCTGTTCAACTAAAAAGTATCTAATAACAAATATTAAAAGTTAATTGTTTAGAGTCAAAACATTTTGTGGTAAACATTTTGTGGTCAAATTTATCAATGGAGGAAAATATGTTAAAAAAAACTAAAATTCAGCTTTTTTATCAGTTGTTTTTATCAGTCTATGAACTGAGAAAGCAGTCCTTACTAATTGCAGGGTTTTGTTTCAGCTGAATAACTACAAATAAGACTATAAACAAAGATATATTAAAATATATTTTACACATCTACAAAAGTCTGCCATTTTTGGCAGGTGAAATATATCCCCCTTACATACAGATATATGAAACTGAGGATAAAAGGTGCAAATAATGAAAACTACCTATAATTATCTTCTCTGAAAAGAGATGAATGCATTAAAATATAATTTAATTATATTCTATCAAGTTGATGTTGACTCTTAGTGACCATAGAGATTTTCTTCATAATAAACTGTCTCTTTCCTGGTTTCTCAGGTCTTTCAACGATAAAAAACATGAATGAAGGCAATTAAATCATCGCAATAATACTTTGCAAAACTTAAACCTTTCAATCTGTTTTCCTAGGTTTATACATATACATTTTTGAAACTGTAATAGATTCCATTGTATTCAAAATTTAAAGCACTTAGATAATTTAATAGATTGAGAAAAATTATTAAACTTGCTGATCTTTACAATTTATTTTTTTCACTCAGTACAATAAATTTTCATGTGTCTTTCAATATAGAGGTAAAATTTCATCTTAACTAAAAAAGATTTACATTGCTATGAAACTTACAATTTGCCTTAATTCAAATAAATGTAAAATATTCATGGAGACAAAAGAACCAGTTAAAAGAACCAATATTGATCACAAATAATAAACACTAAAAATGCACATACTATACTAGCTAT
The DNA here is from genome assembly GCA_017656035.1 of Myanophis thanlyinensis. Taxonomy (NCBI): domain Eukaryota; kingdom Metazoa; phylum Chordata; class Lepidosauria; order Squamata; family Homalopsidae; genus Myanophis; species Myanophis thanlyinensis. Next base: position 7,295 of record JAEANM010028838.1, on the reverse strand, counting down.
TAGCAAATACTTTGATTTAAAATTTTTAGCACTAAGCCTATAATAAGAAATATTTGAGCTGATTTCCTGACTTTCTGTCTCCAAAATCAAAACACATAACTGCTGTTGCTGTTACATCTGCTAAGGGCCTTATAATTTTGATACAACCATTTCTTTTCTCAGAAAAACATCTCTGTTCATTGAAGATGCAAACAGGTTAGAATTGCTGGCTACATCCTTAATTTCCATGCTGCATTTGTGTCATATTGGGCTGAATGCATTTGCATGGATTTAATCTTTGGAAATATAGAAAACCTTAATCCTATATGCTTTAATCAATACTAAGTCATAACGCTTCATGGAGGATCCCTTGGGCCAGTCACTTTTTCTCAGCCTTCAGAAGAAACCAGTGGCAAACCACTTTTAAAAACCTTGCCAAGAAAACTGCAGGGCCTTGTCCATGCAGTTTCTGAAAACCAGAGACAATTGAATAGAAGAAAGAAATATATAATATATGAAAACTATAGAGGGTTGGACACAAGTTATAATTTTTTCTCTTAAAAATAAGTCCAAATGTGGAAAAGCCTATCACCCAAATACCCATGCATATTTCTTTGACATTTGGTAGATAAATGTCATTAGGTGTAATAAATATCAGCCTTTTATGAATTTATTATGATGGTCAATAGGAGATGAAAACTTTCATTTCCAAATCTTACTTTGGATGTGTGGTTGAGTCAAGTTGAATTGGACTGATCTGACAGAGTCGAGGACATGAAGTCTGATTGTTTACAATGTCATCTCAGTTCAAAAAAGCGAAAAGTTTAATAGTTTGAAAACGCATAATGCTGCTAAAGTGCAAAAAATAATTGCGTTCCTAAAATACAACTAAAGTTTTATCTATGAAGACAACATCCACACAAATCCCACAATTATTACAAGGGCATTTTAAGCGTGTTAAAAAGCAAGTCCCACAAGATCAATTGATTGTTCTTCAGTATCTTTAGAATTCTGATTCTAAACTATGAACCACCATAAATTGATTTCTAAAGTGAAACTTGATATCATGTTATTTATTTACAGTGAATTCAATTTGCTCACTGAATGTAAAACATAGGTTTCTCATTATTTTCATTATTTCTGTAGCAGCAGTCTGTGCAGTCTTCAGCAACTTGCAGAATTAACACCATGCTGTGCAGCAAAGCACTACCTTATGTGCTGCCAGAGCTAGAACCTACTGTAGGTCCTCTGAAGCTATCTGTCAATTAAAAGCACTGATACCAATAAATAAATAATACTATTATAATAACCCCCATTGTTTCTGCTTTTGCTTTCATATTTAATGAAGGCTTATCTCTCAGTGAGCTCTGCTACAGATATGGTGTCTGTTATCAGCATGAATGATCATCTCCCTGAGCTTAGGGACTGGACTAGTTTTTTCTGCCATTGTCAAACAGAGCATTAAATTTTGTGATGGATGTTGTCTTTTTACTTTTTGCATTTCCAACATAAAAATAAAGCTGCAATACCATTGCAGGACAGATTTTATGAAATAAATGTGCTATCCTCATGTCTCACAATTCTTCTAGAGCGGGAGTGTCAAACTCAAGGCCCAAGGCCTAGATCTGGTCAGAGGGGTACTTAGATCTGGCTTGTGGGGCTGCCCTAGAAACAGTAAACGGACAGTCCTCGGTGCCTCTGCCAGTGAAAAAGGAGCACCGGAGGACTGAGCTCTGTTTTTGCTGGCAGAGGGTTGCAGGAAGCCATCCCAGCCAAAAACAGAGCTTGTGAGGGCCGCAGGCAGCCCTCCCAACTCCATTTTCACTGACAGAGGATTGCCGGAGTGATGTAGCAGCTGAAAACGGAGCTCGGGAGTCCGTTTTTGCTGGCAGAGCACTTGGGCCACCACAGGTGCTCCCTACATGAGTGACATCGAGCTGGCCACACCCACCCACACCACACCCACCCAAGCCCCCCAAGGTCAAACACAATCCTGATGTAGCCCTCAGTTATATCAAGTTTGACACCCCTGTTCTAGAACTTCTGATGGAAGCAGAACCTTGCTGCTGCTGTTGTGGGATTAAGCTCCTATTTCTTTTAGCCTCACTAACTACCACCCTTCTGTTTTAGTTCACTGGGAAAAAGTGACCACAAGGAAGAAGCTTAAAAGAGGAAGAACTACCACTTTCATTGACATTTGCATTTTATTCTAGCTTGTAGCTCCTAAAACAACTTAGTGATCAGGGTCTCCTAACATAAGAGTATAAAAACCTGGAGCTGGATTGACACAGAAATTTATTTGATCAACATTTTTCTAGAATATAATATGTGCAATACATATGAAGTGAAAGATCTACAGAACGCCATATACTGTTGATATTTTTTCATCTTTCTTAACTGATGATCAGATATGGGGCTCAAGAGAATTTGTGTCCGACAATAACTGAAAGACTACAGGTTGTTCCTTCTCTCCAGCCTCACTCCTACCCCTTAAAGCATATAAAACTGTATATTAAGTAGCATCATATTTCAAGAGGCTAGGATTTGAACACTTAAATAAATAATATATACTCAAAGAACTGGATTTGGGATAACAATGTAGCACATACTAGCTTGTGTCTAGGACAAGTAGTCTTCAACTTACAACCACAACTGAGTCCAAAATTTCTGTTGTTACGTGAGTCAGTTATTAAGTCAATTTTGTCACATTTTATGACCTTTCTTGCCACAGTTGTTAAGTGAACCTCTACAGTTATTAAGTTAGTAACTCGGTTGCTAAGTGAATCTGGCTTCCCCATTGACTTTGCTTGTCAGAATATTTCAAAAAGTGATCACATGATCTCCAGACACTGCAACCATCATGAATATGAGTCAGTTGCCAAGCATCTGAATTCTGATCATATGACCATGGAGATGCCTCAATGATCATAAGTATAAAAAATAGTCATAATGGATACTTTTTTCAGTGTCATTGTAACTTTGAACAGTCACTAAAGGAACTGTTGTAAATTGAGGATCGCCTGTACAACTAGACACAAGCTACTTTTTGAACCCATGTGATTTAGTTTAGTGTAATTTGTCATATGGACCTTGATGGTTGGGTTGAAAAAGCCATGGTTAACTTTATCCTGGTGTCATGCATAGCCATTCCAGGTAAAATGGGAAATTTTCTGTTTCTTAACTGTAAATAGGATACAAATGTACATTAAAGCAACATATTTATTAGTCTTACTATAAGATAGTTTTTGGCCCTCCGTGGCCTCCAGCAGAATTCTGCCAGTTGAAAACAGTCTGTACGCAGGCCCCGCGAGACTCGTACATGGCCCGTTTTTGGTCTCCCCAGGCTCCAGAAGCACTCTGCCAGCCAAAACTGGCCCCCATGCAGCCCGTTTTTGGCCAGCAGAGTTTTGCAGGTGGACTGGATTGGACTGGATTACAATTATGTGGCCTCAGTGCCTGATCTGGATAGAAAACAAGCAACATCCTATGTTACTACTACAGTGTAAAGCCAGATTTTTCATACTGTGGGTCCATTTAATCTACAATCAACTATCTGCCATTTTTATTTACTATTCTGGAAATTTACCTCTGCTGTTAGATCTTGTATTATCATGTTATTTATGCTATTGTATTTTTATTATTAATTGAATAATAAAAATACAATGTATAAATAGCTTTTCTACCTGGAAAAGCTATTTACTATTAAACAATGTGGTATAAATTTAGAAATAAAAAGTTTAGTGGAGTATGAAGAGTAAGTAATAAATGTTTGCCAATAATATTTGGTAGAAGAGATAGGAAAATGGTTGTAGTAAAGAACTTGGAAAGAAAGAAGAGGGAAAATGCATCTTCAACACATAACAGCCATGACCATGACCATGACCACACCCACCCCTGGCTACACACCACCACCACCATCTGACCCTCTGAGGTCAAACACAACTTTGATGCGGCCCTCAATTAAATCGAGTTTGACACTCCTGATCTAATCCAATCCTGTATTGTGTGAATACAACTCATATGACTGTGTGAACAATGAAAAAAACAGGAAGAAGGCAGGAGAAAACCCATTTTGTAGTTGAACCAAGAACATGACCTGGATTATGAATATAGTAACTACGAGTTGATGCTGACTAGGGGAAGTATTTACTTTTACCATACAGTATAGTGTAGCTACTGAGTCTCTACAGTACAAATTCAAGAGATCACTAAATGGCAACAAAGGGTTGGTGTTTTCTGTCCTTTTGATGCCATTTAATGATTGTCTGAATGTCTGCAGCCCAAATCTTGCAACTCTGCCTTCAAGCCTCCAGGGAAAGGAGCCGTGGTGAAATTCAATTTTTTTACTACCTGTTCTGTGGGCGTGGCCACAGGATTAAACTTCACCAAGCACAGCATTACTATTACCATTACAATTTCACCAAAGTTACAATGTAATAAGGGGAGAGGTAGTTTCTGTGAGCAAGGCAATAAAGTTTTGGCTAGAAACAATTGCCTTATTTACAGGATTAACCCTGTAAAATTAATCTTTACGGGATTAACCCTGCAAAGTGGGAAAAAACAAAAGGAGATTTCTTCTAATAACCGGTTCTCTGAACTGCTTATAATTGTTACCTATAGAACCAGTGCGAACCAGCTGAATTTCACCTCTGGAAAGGAGGGAATCAAATATAGGTAAAATATGAGCAGGCATTTCTTTTCCTAAGTGTGATGTATGCTATCCAAGCTGGCAACTGTGGTCTTTTGTGGAGCAGCCAGTAGAATGTGACCCTCAGTTGCCCTGGAGCTAATTATGTTGGTGGAATGTGATGATTCATGAAAAACAACAAATATTTTTGACAGAAAGCACATGTATTCCTATCAACATATCTTTGATCCAAGTACTAGACATTAAACTCATAATATCTGAAATAAAGTCTTGGTTTTTATTTTGTGGCATTTTGAGGATTTATTATTATGATAAATGATCTCACATTAATTATTATGATAAATGATCTCACTTAAATTGTTAATACACAGTGGAAAATATTGTGATATATGATTTCACAGTAAATTATGTACAAGTTTTTTATTTTTAAATCAGGAAGTAAGGAGAATGTGAGAACTTACTATTCCAGAAAGATGCTGTTCTACACTGTATGATTCAGTTCTGCTTTTCACTAAACACCCCTAATATTCAAGTTAAAGTTGCATTAAAACAATTACATTCTCCATTACAATTCCATTATGTACCCTTTTCTTTCTTCATGAAGAACTGCAACACATTTCAACTTTTCAGATTAAAAACAAAACAACCCAACCACAGCATTACAAATCTACACAATCTACTGGATGAAATAGTTTTACACACACACAGAGAGAGAGAGAGAGAGAGAGAGAGACCTTAAATGTCTGGAAAAAAAATTTCCGATACTTGCACTTTAATGACAGGGACCAAGTGCCGATGAAAACACGTGTGTGTTTGTGTGTGCGCGCATATTTGTCCGACCCTCCCTACTTCTTAATGTCCTGGAATTACGCGAGTTGCTTTCCTTCCCTGCTCTTCGCAGCTCGAGGCTATTTTGCTCTATGGAATGATTGTAATCCGGCACACAGAAACCTGCAGCAACCCCCAAACACACCATTTTATTTCCGCGGGATTTCTCTGTATTGTACTAGCACAGCAAACCCGGCGCTTGTTCCAAGCCTCCTCCGCCAAGGACAAAAGGGAATTCAGGAGAGGGGCTTCGGCGGGTTGCGAGGATCAAAATCGGGAGGAAACTGCATTGACTTCAACCAAGCACCTGAAGAAAATGGGCCATCAAATGAAGGGCGCGAAGCTTAAGTGATCCGGTGGAGTGAGAATGAGGAGGAGGAATGGGAGGTAGAGCTAGAGAGCACTGCAGCAAATACACCTCCATCTATGCATCCCCGCCACTTACCACACGAATCGGAACACCGGAAGAAAAAAAGCACCTTAGGAAAGGAGGCGCCCTTTAGAAAGACAATCTTAACGGGATTCAAGCAAAGCTCCAGCAAATAGTCATCTGGAGGACGGAGGCAAAGCGAAGGGGGCGAGATGCGAGACTCCACACACACACACACATATATACCACACCGCGCGGCAACAAGGAAGCCCTTCCACTATCTACCAAACCTGTCAGCGGCGACTCGCGGTGCGGCAGTAGCCGATGCGGGGCGCAGAGCTCTGCCCCTGGAGCACTGCAGCTAAACGCGGGCAATTGGGTCCTTCCTTTGCCGGGACACACACCGAAGCTCCGCGGTGAGGATTCTCGCTTTGCCCTGCCGTCTTCCTAAGCTCGCGACTATTTGCGCGCGCGTGCGTTTGTCTCTCTGTGTGTATGTGTGTGTACGTGTAGGGGAGAGGCGGGGGCGCGCGCCCCTCCGTGGAGCGGCCAAAAAAGTGGCGGGAGCGACTCCGGCAGCATTAGGCTTCTTGCTCGGCCAGCCGTTCGTTGCCAAGAGTCCTGGCAGCCCGGGCACTGAGGCGAACAAGCCCCGCGCACAGATTTCCCAGGCTGGAGTCGGAAAACTGCTGAGGCGCCGCTTTCCCGGCCTCCCGGAGGCGTTCGCTGGCTGTCCGCTGGCCCGGCTATCTGAGGAGGGGATCCGAAGCCCCCGTGGTCCGAATGGTTTGGAGTCAACCGCACTGTTTCTCCCCCACGCCGCAGTCACCCGGAGCCACGGAAAGATTTACAGGCAGAAAAGTAGAATGGGCACCTTTCAATATCTTACAGAAAATAAATACACGCCTTATAGTAAGGACCTTAGGCTTTGTTTTTCTTTTTGCCGTGCAAATACTGTACAACAATTTCTGCAGTCACATCACAACCAGTCATAACAAACTATGCATCCTTCATCCCTGATGCAATATGTATGCATGTATTTCCAATTGAGTTTATCCAGAAAGTCTGGATTCCATTTAATCTTTATTTTGTATATGGAATGGATGGAAACTAAAATGAGAATATGGCTTACACATTTACATGCAAAATAAAATTGTTTTTACTGGAGAAATAAAAGAAATCTCATGGATGGAAGTACATCAGTACCATCTTAAATGTAGGGTAAAAAGCAAATTTCAGTTAGAATTTCACAGTCCAAACAACTTTTTATACAATATAGTAGCATGTTTCACTCACTTCAAAATAAACTTAATAATATTAGTAAAAGTATCTGGATTTAAATCTAAAACAGAATGTTTTTGTTCTATACCTGATTCAAATTACAGTAGACACTAAGTCTGGTGTCAGTTAGCAGAGAGCGGGAAAACCCGGTTAATTATAAATGCAGCAGACATCAAGTCTGGTGTCGGT
>JAEANM010028837.1:0-10293 GCA_017656035.1 Myanophis thanlyinensis | reverse complement strand
TCCATCTATCTCTATCTATCATCTATATCTATCTAAAAGTTCTGTGGACAATACAATACAGGAGAACATAAATTAAGATAAAACCATAATCAAATCACCATGATATGGAACCATATAATTGCAATGGGATAGATGTTATAATTCGATATCAAAGGAAACTGACCATCTAACTGCTTCTGGTATGGCTGCAGTGAAATCATCTCAGGTTCCTTGAAATTTCCTGAGGGGACATTCTTGAGCTATATGTTATAATTTGTTCTGGAGCACCACAATCACATTGTGGGCTCTTGGCCATTCCCCACTTAAAGAGCTTTGCTTCAGTTCCGGCATGTCCTGTCCTGATTTTATTCAGGTGGCTCCATATTTTTAGGGGCAGCTACATTCCTGAAAGTGACCCTTCCTAACTTTTCAGAGAGTAAAAGAAGAGGAAAGAAGAAATATGCTCAGATTTGTAAGATTCTGTTGATGTACAGTAACCTTACAATAAACGTAGATCTGATATTCCTTCTTGTGCTTGTTGTGTAGCCTACACTTGAAGAGCTAACACCTGGCTAGCAACACCTGGTGTGTGGTCAGCACCTTAACCACTACATTATACTGGTTCATCTGTTTCTCCCAATATTTTATATATTGTAACAGATGCTTGAATATATCTGGCATCAACTGAGCAAATCTCATTGCCCAGAAAGGTTGCAGAATAAAATTTCTAGGGCTTAAAAATTCAGAAGCCATGACAAATGCAAATAAATTATGCAAAGCAACACAGAGAGGGAAAATTTACTTAACTGTCCATAAATTATATAGGCTGCAGATTGCATTTTGTTTTCTCTAGGTGGAATTTTCTCTATCTCGGGGCAGAGTTTTGCTTTTATTTATTATATTTTAAGACACCAAAGACATGCAGCATTGCCTACAGCGCTTGCTGTAATATTCTGATATTACATTATTATTAATGTTCCACCATAATAAATGCTTTTTCTAGACATGAAATTTATGATGCAGAGTGAGGCTGGGCTTCCAACACTGCAATATATTTTGTGCATCAAATCAAAATCTCATTTCTGTGGGCGAAGGAGAAGCTTAGGATGTGAACTATAATGTTGACTACTGATTCCTGGAATGATCTGAGATGGGCCCGCTGATACTCTTCAACTTATGACCATTTGTTTAAAGAATAAAGATAGGACAGTGCTGAAAAAAGTGACTTAGTACTGAAAGTAACTGTCAAGAATGAAACTTTGGCAGCTATGTGCCTCTTCGTTTCAACTTACCATTAACGTAAAGGGGGAGGTGAGGTGTTGCTTTAGAATGGATTAGATGGAGAAATGAAACCTGTACGATTCCACAGAGAGAGCCTGAAACTTTCCCAAGGACATTGTAACAGGTGTGGAGTTGAAGCAGATAGTTCCCATAACAAAGTGAAATTGTTTACATGGACTACATGAGAGATTGGGGGTTTGGCTGGGGAAATTACTGTTTAATTCTGGGAACTGGTGTCTGGGAACCTCAGAATTAGTTTAGGTTCAACATTACCATGCAAAACTGTTTGTATTCAACAAATAGTAAGGTTTTTGAAAATGGAATGAACCTGGAGTTTTATTTATGGATGTTGACAGTAACTTACTACTGGTCCTTGCACTTATTACTGTCACTGTTCAAAGCAGTCACGTGATCAACATTCAGGCACTTGGAAACCTGCCATGAGTTTATGGTGGCTGCAATGTCCCGGGTCACATGATCACCAATTGGAACCTTTCCAGGGGCTTCTGAAAAGCAAAGCCAATAAGGGAAGCTGGATTTGCTTAACAAACCATGTGATTCACTTAACCACAGCAAAAAAAGATCATGAAATCTGGTGCAACTCAGTCAACAACAGCATCCCCTTAGTGACAGAAATCCCGGTCCCAACTGTGGCTGTGTAGTTGAGGACTACCTCCTGTAATATCCTTATACAGTGTCATTCACCATTGATATCACCAGGTGTGAGTATTTTAACATCAGAATATTATTGCCTTGTTGTTGCTGAATGGACATTGACATTAAGTTAACCAAGTAATTGAAAGTTTCCAAATGCTTGCTTTCTGTCTGTCTGCCTCCTAGCTATGGAAAGAGGGCAACAATCGGTGTTGTCTCCTATTATGTGTTGTGAAAGAGAAATGTGTAAAGAAGATATATTCTAACTTCAGATAGTAGCTTCTAACTAGTCATACTTTTCAAGCTCTTCATTCTATTGCTCTTTGTGGATAGAGTAACACATGCAGTATACAACACAAAAGTAAAATCAAATGGATGAGGAAAAATACTAGCATAACAAAGATAAAAATAAAGAAAATTATGTTTTGCAAATTAGAATGTTGTGTCGATTACCCTGTGCAAGGATTAATTTAAAATAATACAATCTATTAAGTGAAATCATGTATCAACTAAAACAAGACAGCTAATACATATCAAACCTGAAGGGATGAATAAAGCAGAAGTGGTTATTCTGTGATCTATTATGCTTTATTTTCATCATGGCTATAAGAATTCGGCTACTGCATAAAAGATGAAGGGTTTTGAATCTTCCGGAAGATGGTTCACATAGAAATGGCCAGGCCTTTCTGGAAATGTACATACAGTATTAAGAGCAGAATATAAGCGGATCTGTTATCCTTAAAGAATTTACAATGAAATAATGCTTGCACAATGGTTTTGATCTCCTTGTCACCTCATGGGCAGGTATGCTTGGTTAATGGGATTTGGAGCGTCTGCCTTGAAGCAATGTGGATAGTAAGATGTTACGTCTGGCTTTGAAAAATGCTATCCTCAGCTTGGCGGAAAGTCACTGACTAAATAAACAGTTCTTCATTCACTTCACATGCAGTTAAGTGTTGTAAAGCAGCATTATCACTAATCACAATGTTCCAGTCCAAGGTGCCAAATCAAATGTGCAGCCGTCCATGCCATCCTCTGGGGTCCAGTTTATTTTTACAAACCATTCAATTAATATTGACAGATAAAAAGAATAAAAACTAATGCAATTTTTTTTTTAAATATAGAAATCCAAAAAAATACAGATAAAGAAAAGGTGTAAAAAAGAAAAGAGAAAAAGAGAAAAAGAAGTAACTTCCCCCTTTTCGCAGCAAGTAAAAACAATAAAAACAATTTTAGCAGCTTATCAGTGTCTCCTAGTACAACATATAGTCTCTTCACTCCAAAACTAATCTCTTAACTAAAAAAACAAAAGTCAAAAAGCTTTGTCATTCATTTTTTTAATCAGCAAAAGTCCAGTAAGTAAAGTCAGATATAATTAATTTCTATTTTAACTTTGATTAAATAAGCCAGCCAACCCTGTATTCCTTTCCATACTTTTAAGTATCTTAATTTTATCCCTTTGAAATATAGTCTTAGAGCTTAATTCATTAATTTTGTTTTGTTTTGTCCAAAGAATCTTGGAGAACATTGACAGAGTTCTCTTGTACATCCCAATAAGTAAAAATTGCCTCTTTTTAGTCACTTCTCATAAAATCTGTCAAGACTTTAACAGACATCTTTTGTACATCCAATAAGAGAAAGTTATCCAAATTGGTTTTCCGGTCTAGTAATTGTACATTTCCTTTAAGCAATGAAAACTACTGGTTTCGTTTGTATATCCAGTACATCCTTTTCCATCCTTTTCTCATAGCTTGACACATTTAAATCCACATTCAAATTAGTTTAGACTTATCCCATATAGCTAGCACTTCTTCTATAGTTTCATTAATACATGATCTAGTTATCATATCAAGTAATTTCAAAGATCAATCTTGATATTCAAAAATATTCCAACTGTGATTTTCCTCATAATTGTTGTCCCATTAGCAGTAGGACATCACCTCACCATGGCGCTAACCAGAAGTTCTCCAGTGTCCAATAATTTTAGTTTGGAATTCTTTATTGGCCAAATGTAATTGGTCACACAAGAAATTTGCGTATGCTCTCAGTACATAAAAATAAAGGTACATTCATCAAGAATCATAAGATACAACACTTAATGATAGTCATGGGGTACAAATAAGCAATCAATTCATATTAGGAAACAATAATCAATGTAAATTGTAAGGATGCAAGCAAGAAGTTATAGTCATAAGTGGGAGGAGATAGGTGATAGGAACGATGAGAAGAATGATAGTAATGCAGACAGTGTTGAGGGTATTATTTGTTCAGCAGAGTGATGGCGTTTGGGATAAAACTGTTCGTCTGTCTAGTTATTCTGGTGTGCAGTGCTTTGTAGCATCGTTTTGAGGGTAGGAGTTGAAACAATTTATGTCCAGGATGTGAGTGGTCTGTAAATATTTTCCCAGTCCTCTTTTTGATACGTGCAGTATATAGGTCCTCAATGGAAGGCAGGTTGGTAGTCATTGTTTTTTCCGCAGTTCTGATTATCCTCTGTAGTCTGTATCTAAGGTCTTGTTGGGTTGCAGAACCAAGCCAGACAGTTATAGAGGTGCAGGTGACAGACTCAGTAATTCCTCTGTAGAACTGGATCAGCAGGTCCTTGGGCAGTTGAGCTTTCTGTGTTGGTGCAGAAAGAACATTCTTTGTTGTGCTTTTTTGAAGATTATTCTAATACTCAGCCTAGTGGGTAACAGTACCTGGCTGATCATGGCTGATTCAGAAACCTCCTGGTTAGTATTTGGATAGGAGGGATTTGGGTTAATTTGGGCAAACAAAATCATCCTGGAAGGAGGAAAACTAATTTGCTATGACAGGAGTTGTCTTTGACAAATCTTTACCTTTCTTCTAATCCCTTCTTTTCCTGGTTTCCATTTTAAAAAAAACAAACCTTAGTTTTTAATGGGATTTTTCAAAAATATTGTTTTACATCATTTATTGCTATTTAAAATTGCTATATCCATTTGATAAATAAATAAATCAGCAAATGTATAATTGGTACCTCAGAGATATTTCTCAGCAGCCCTGTTAGGAACTGTCAAAGCGGTTGGCACATTAGCACCTGAATTTGTCATTATATTGCATTTTTATAACTAAATTTCTGCACTGAGAGGCTTCCTGTATAGTCATTCAGTATTGCTGGATCCAGGGAATAGCAAATACAAAGGATTCTTGTTATTTAGAAATATATAATCTATGCTTATGTAGAATTTTTAAAAATATTTCTGGGCACCAGATTGCTTTGAGACTAGGATAACTATTCTTCAGAAAAGGCCAGTGGTTATATCAGTGGTGGCGAACCTTTTACTTACCAAGTGCCAAAAAGTATGCGCTTTGCGCGTGCCATCCACACTTGCGTGCGGCTCCTCCACGTGCGCTGCATGTACAACTGCACCATCTGTGCATGCATGCAGCTTTTGCACATGCAATGCACGCGTTCTACACGCAGGCACTCACACACACAAGAGCAATTGCATGTGCATGTGCAGGAAAGCTCCGAAGACCAGCTGGATTTCCTACTGCAATCGTGTGCATGCACAGTGGAGGCCCGAAGACCAGCTGGGTCTCTGCAATCGTGCATGCATGCATGTGCAATCACATGTGCGTGCTCAGCTGGAGGTAAGTTGGCCGACAGCTTGTGTGCCCAGCAAGATGGCTCTGCATGCCACTTTCAGTTGCTTGTAAAATTTTGTGATACAACAAATCTCTCCACGGTAAGATTTTATTTCATGGCAGTTCATCAAATGGGAAAATCTGTTTCTGCCTAAAAAAGAAACATAAAGACATTTCTCTGGATATGAACAAACTCACAAGGAATAATCGTATTACTCTTCAAGAAAAGTCTTTAACACCACCACCCCACGCCCACATGGCTAGTAATGATTTTTCTTTGTTTATGAAAGCTAAAGGAAGTCTCCTAGGATTAATTAAGGCTTGTTAGTTTTCTATTTTATTTATTTTCTCTGTAGGCTGGCTTCTTAGATTTTATTCTTTGCTTTTGAATCTCTCATTTATATTAATCTATCATTGAGGACGCCATGCATGGTCATGTAATCTGAAGGATTGATCAAAGATAAAAAAAATATCAGGCAAGAAAGTACAAACCGTTGAGGGGAAAAAACCATACATTTACACAGCTGACTGATTGACTATTACATGTTAAACTGCAAGGTAAAAGGCAGTTCAGAATTTACTTCAGAATGAATAACTTTAAGGTCCAGTCTGCTGAGGAAGAGATTGATTAATTGATTGATTGGCAGCCCATCTTATCATAGGGTAACTCTGGACAGCTTAGAGTTACATATACAGTTAAAACATAAAAAAATAAAATCAGACATTAAAACTAAAGATACATGGGGAGGATGGGGATGGGATGAGGGGGAAGTGAGATCTGTTGTTACTCAAATCAACCACCTCCATTGCACTGCTCCCTCACTAGGGCCTAAGCTAACTGGTAGAGCCAGGTCTTTAGGCCCTTACGAGAGGACTTGGGTTGAGTTGGGGCCAACGTCATATCTGATGAGGGCAAGATGTTCCAGAGGCCAGGAGCAACAGCAGAGAAGGGCCTCCTGCTCGATCCCGCCAGCTGGAATAATCGGGCTGACAGGACCGGAAGCATGCCTCCTGTGTCAGCATGGCGGTATGGGCCAATCCCAGTAGCGTGAGACGGTTCTTCAAGTAACCTGGATCCATGTCATGAAGGGCTTTAAAGGTGATCAACATCTTGAATTGCACCCAGAAGCAGACCAGTAAACAATGCAGCCCATGGAGCCTTTCTTAGCAGAGGAAATTTCAGTCTCAATTGTGCTCATAAGTCAAGGACTATCTGTATAGTAGAGGTGTCAAACTCAAGGCCCGCGGGCTGGATCCGGCCTGCGGGGTGCTTAGATCTGGCCCATGGGGCCACCCTGGAAACAGCGAAGGACCGGCCGACGGTGCCTCTGCCAGTGAAAACGGGCTCCCAATTTCCATTTTTGGCTGGGATGGCCTCCTGAAACCCTTGGCCATCAAAAACAGAGGTGGGAGGGGTGCACACTCCATTTTTGCTGGCAGAGGGTTGCAGGAGGCTGTCCTGGCCGAAAACAGAGATTGGGAGCCCGTTTTCGTTGTTAGAGCTCCTGGGCTAGCACAGGCATCCTGACACTAGTGACATCAAACTGGCCATCCCCCCTGCCCTCCCTGAGGTCAAACACAACCCTGATGCAGCCCTCAATGAAATTGAGTTTGACACCCCTGTGTATATAGTATTATATTTGTACAGCGAGAACATTTTTGCTAGAGTCTTCTGCACTTTTTTATAATGGACAATTTATCACTAACTTTGCTTTCTGGGTGATTCCATATATCAACCGAGGTATTTCTATTTAAAAATGCTAAATGACCTTCTGGCTAATTGGCTATTCATCTTGGAAAACCAGTGAGGAGCTACTTCTACTGTGGTTCTTTCCGAGGTCAAACTTATGGTTTGCATCAGACAAAGTTGGTTGATTCTTTTATTTACCAACATAAAATAATTGTTCATTTGAGCTTTGACTGATCTTTAAGTGGTGAAAGCAAAGGAATAGGAATCCAATCCAGTGTGGAGATTATATCCAATCCATTGCCCCAAGATTATGCCTATAAAAAAAGTTAATATTGTAAACTTTTAAATACCATCTGCTTCTTACATCCTCTCCAGTGTTTTGCTCACAGAAGGTTGGAATTGGATTCTGTGGTATGCTTAATCAGCTGTTTCTTTTTGAGTAACAATTAGTCATCCCCCCCCACTTGCCCCAAAAGGAAGTTTAATTCTTCTTGGAAATTTGTAATGTTATGAACCACCAGGATTTGACAGAGAAAAAAATTACCAAGCTGGGAGGAATTTATTCTGATTGTTTTTGTTGTTTTGTATCATTTAAACCCTGTTGAACACAACAGAATACAAATGGCGTACATTAAAAATCCCTAATCCAGCTAAAGAAATTACAATAGTCCTTGACTTACAAAACTTCATTTAGTGATTGTGCAAATAGGATAGCCATAGTAGCCATATACTACTTCACAGTGCTTTACAGCCCTCTCTAAGCAGTTTACAGAGTCAACCTATTGCCCCAAAAAACCTGGGTCCTCATTTTACCCACCTCGGAAGGATGGAAGTCTGAGTCAACCTGAAACCGGTCAGGATCGAACTCCTAGTGGTGAGCAGAGTCAGCCTGCAATACTGCATTCTAACCACTGCACCACAATGGCAAAGTTACAACGGCATTAAAAAAAAGTGACTTATGACCGCTTTTCACACTTAACGACTGTTGCAGCATCACTGTGGTCACGTGATAAACATTCAGATGCCTGGCAAGTGTCATATATCTATGATGGTAGCAGTGTCCCGGAGTGATGTGCTCACCATTTGTAAGCTTCCTAGCTGAGGTTGCACAATGGTTAGAGTGGCTACTTCAGGCTACTTCTGCTGATAGCCAGCTGCCTGTAATTTGGCAGTTCAAATCCCACCTAGCTCAAGGTTGACTCAGCCTTCTATCCTTCTGAGATAGGTAAAATGAGGACCCAAATTGTAGGGGGTGATATGCTGACTCTGTAACCAGTTTAGAGAGGGCTGTAAAGCACTGTAAAGCAGTATATACCATAAGTCTAAGTGCTATTGCTAGCTGGTTTCTAACAAGCAAGATCAACGGGGAAAGACAGGTTAATTTAATAAACAGGTTACTACAGGTTATCTCACCAGACTCAAGGTTCACTCAGCCCTCCATCCTTCCGAGGTCGGTAAAATGAGGACCCAGATACTTGGGGGTAACGTGCTGACTCTGTAAACCGCTTAGAGAGAACCATAAAGCAGTGTGAAGCGGTATATACAGTAAAACTAAGTGCTATTGCTATTGCTATTGCTATTGCTACTAACTTAACAATTACAGCGATTCGCTTAACAACTGAGGCAAGAAAGGTCATAATGTGGGGTAAAACTCACTTAATAACTGCCTTATGCTTGGCAACATCATTTTTTTGGCTGAATTGTGGTCATAAGTTGAGGATTACCTGTAGCACGATATTGCAGAATCACCTGATTCACCAATCCACGAACAATGGCTATAAATCATAATATCCGGATTAACACGTTTAATAGTTTTGTAGTGGAAGAAAATCAGAGGTGGCCCTATTTGAGTCAGGGGGAATCACAGCTTCTTTATGTTCTCAGCTGCTCCTCCCAAGCCCACAACTATTCCCCTTTTGTTGTAGGATATTGTTGTGTTTGTCATCTGCTTTGTCTAACCCTGCCTGAACAGCCTGTTGCCCTTGGGAGTGAGTCACTTTTGCTGACACAAGCATTTCATTGCCAGTTTATTCCTATATTTGGAATAGGGCAGCTGGGACGTGAACACCACAATCGCCTCTTGTCACCTGACAGAGTACAATGGCTCGGGAGTGCCCCTGTGCAGAATTCTCCACAAATGTTTTTCCTTTTTTTTTCTGTCGAAGAAGAAAATCTGGAAGGTTTCCTATATATGATGTCGTTTGCAAATACGGCTAAGAATTTATGAAATAAGCTTTGTGGAACAATGCGGACTACTGTCAGGGGGAAAAAAAACATTTGGTGTGTTTCTCCTGGAATTTCTTTTACAAAATGATTAGACTGCTTAAAGAAAACACCTGGAGACTCTTTCCGCTATATTTTCCTTCAGGTTGCATTTGTTGGTTGGATAACGTTTAATCTCAATGACATTCTGCTTACATAGCACTCAATGCACGAATGTGCTCCTAGTAATTTAGCCTTACATGGACATTGTTTCAAACCAGGGCTTAGTGCTAGCTTAAAACTTAAACTATGTTGTTATGCTTTTAAATTCTTTTTTGCTGTGGTGATTGAAACTCAGCATCACCGAAACTTGTATTACCTTTTCAATATTATTGCGCTTTTCTTTTGATTATCTCTTAAGACAATACTTGCATTTAACAAATCAAGCAAATGAATTGGGCTGGCAAGAGGAAAGGATTGCAGATTAACAGAGTTGGAAGGAACCCTGTAGGTCATCTAGTCCAACCCAAAAGATTACTTTGCATCTCCTCTATTACACACATGGTTTTATGCTTTTCATAGTTAGATCTTTCTGCATAGATGCACAATAATATTAATAATTGTGGGATTTTCCTTCCCTCACGACGGCAAATCTGTCCTGTATCAGTGCATTTGGTGAAAGGTGTTAGAAAAATAAAAAACTTGAACTGATGATGTTACCTACTGTGTTTATCTAAAAAGGCGGCCAGATCTTATTTTCTTTTGATTCCCCCCAAAAACGACTAGGCCAGGGGTGACCAACTGTGGCTCTTTTATGACCTGTGGACTTCAAATCCCAGAATCCCTGGGCAAGGCAACCTAAATAAAATGGAGGA
>JAEANM010028836.1:0-10293 GCA_017656035.1 Myanophis thanlyinensis | reverse complement strand
AAATAAATAAATAAATAATGAGCACTATTTTGTCTGACTATCACTTAAAACTAAGGGAATGAGGATTTAACAAGTGATAAAGTGATTTATCATTTGTTGTAGATTATGATTAATTATTGTAACTATCATCTATGAAATATGACCTATAACTTTGTTGCTATATGTACAATGAGAGCTTGTGCACCGGAGACAAATTCTTTGTGTGTTCAATCACAGTTGGCCAATAAAAAAGTCTATTCTATTCTATTCTATTCTATTCTATTCTATTCTATTCTATTCTATTCTATTCTATTCTATTGTTGCAAAAGTCCCGTGTGGGATTCTAGTGACAAAGCTGCAGCAACTGGGCCACCATGGTAATTGGCCTTGATGCTCTAGATCAGGTGTGTCAAACTTGCAGCCCATAGGCTGGATATATCATGCGCTAGCCATGCCCACGCCCAATTTGGCAAAAGGGAAAATAGTTGCGATACGTCACGTGACGCCGCTATAACACCGTGAGCTTGACACCCCTGCTTTAGATTGATGCTATAGCTGATTCCATTGGGAAAAGAAAATTTCTATCAATGACGCTGCCACAAGGAGTGCCCACCGTTGAGAATCTGCTAACATAGAAGCTGGACCCTTAGGAACCTAGTGGCTGTGGCTTTCTTTAAAACTACATTGACAAAATACATGTAGTGCACATTTTGTGCGCGGTAATTTTCAAAAGTTATGAATTAGCCAATCTGGCTAGTGGTTAAGGTATCATGCTAGAAACCAGGAGACCGTGAATTCTAGTCCCATCTTAGGCATGAATGCTGGTTGGGTGACTTTGGACCAGTCACTCTGTATCCATCCAACCCCCCTCATAGGTTTGTTGTGGGGAAAATAGGAGGAGGAAGGTGTTCGTTGCTTTGAGTTATTTATAAAAAATAATACATTAAATAAATTAGAAGGGCATGAAATTTTTACCAGTCCGAGATTTGAGAAACTGCTTTGGAATAGATGGCAAAATTGGTAATATGACGAGACCACCAGGTTTTCCTCAAAGGCTGAAATGACCCTGGCAGCAGAAGCATGGCTTAGACAGGAGTGCATGGGGAAGATTCGCAGTACAAAGTTTGTTCATTTAACATATACATTTTTTCCACTGCCTGTCACGAACTGTAGAATTATCTCAGCAGGAAACAAGTGGTTTTCTGAATGATTGAACGATTCTTTCACACATTATTTAGGTGTGTAATGTTTAGGTCTGGCCTGCATCACTGAGATCTGGATGGGATGTTTTTCTCTCTTATCAGGCTGGCTGCCTGCTTCTTCCATTTACCTTTGATGCGAGGAAGCACATCCAGCCAAAACACAGGCGCACGCAAACACGCACACACGCACACACACACACAGAGCCAATCTCTTATTATAGCTTTCAGGGACTGAGAAGACAGTAAGAGTCAGGCTTTTCATAAAGGAATGTAAATGGAGTCATCTCGCAAATCTGTAAACATAACTCCTGCATTTTCCCCTTACAGAAAGCAATCTGTCGAGGTGGGACATGTTGCCGAATCCTCTAGGATTTCTCCTGTACCTTTCTAGAGTTTGCTAGCATTCTTACACCTCATTACTTCAAAGATAAGGAAATGCCTGACTAAGCTTTAATTCACTGCTGGTGAATTGGTGAATTGATCATGGGGAATTAGGGAGAGAAGATGGCACCTCTTAGTTAACTCATCCCATCTCTCAGTATTTGAACTGCAGAAATACAAGCTCTCCACAGTTTTTGGGAGGCAACATTCAAAAGCAAGCTTTGTTCTCCTACACATACATTTGAGGCAGAGGTGAAATTCATCAGGTTCTAGCAGGTTCACTAGAACCGATAGTAAATTTTCTAAGCAGTTTGGAGAACCGGTTGTTAGAAGAAATCCCCTTTTGTTTTTTCCCACTTTACAGGGTTAATTCTGTAAGGAAGGCAGGAAAGAAACATTCTGGTGTTGTTTCTAGCCTAATCTTTATTGCCCTGCTTACAGAAACTGCCCACCCAGTCACATGACCCTCCCCAGCCACACCCACCAAGCCACGGCCACAGAACCGGTAGTAAAAAAAATTGAATTCCACCACTGATTTGAGGGAAAAGCTGGGTGGATATTTGGCAGTATTTTTTAAAAGCAGTTGCTTACCTACCTCATAGCCTTATCCAGGGCAAGGGCTTTCAAGCTTCTTCAAGCTGTGGAATCTATCAATTAAAAACTCCAATAAAGAGGAAAAGAACTAATTGTAGAAAATTGGCTGTGTTCCGATGATTTCCTCCCTCCCCCCCCCCACTTTAATATTTCACAGAGCCCCCATACTGCTTGGTTGTTATAAACAAGGAGCAAACCCCAGACTCACTAGCATTGATGAAGTTACCCAGCTGGGTATTGAAACGTCTGCAAGAAAACAACCAAGCTCAGAGAGCACCAAGGACTCTTCATTTTAACCTTGAGCTATCAATATTCTTTTCTTTTGGAGTTCTTGGCAGAACCCACGAGTTCCCCAGCATACATTCTGAAAAATAATGATTAGGGGTGTATCTGTGCTCTTTCCTTTTACACTGGTAGTTTCTGATGTAATCACATTTGATTTCTGAAGAGAGTATTCCCCTTCCACCACCACCACCAATCTCTTCTTACTGTGATTGGGTTCAGACGTCAGATCAAGTGGACATTATTTATCTTCTAACTGTCCTGGTTGGCTGGATTCGCATATTTATTCATAAACCATGGTTTACAATTCACCTTGGCTAAGTTCACAAGTTATGGAGTCTGTTCAGTTCCAGCTTAATGCGTTTTGTGCCATCATTTCAGTAGTCAACCATGGCATAGTGCAATGTAGGAACTCTGTCACTTGTGGTTTAATAACACAGTGAACAAGCTATACTTCAAAGAAAGAGTGGCTTAGTATAATATGTGAATGCAGGCAATACAATCGTTTGTTTTTTGGGTGTGACAAGATGATGAGTGTTGAAGCCAGGAGACTGAATTTGAGTCCCACCTTAGTCATGAAAACCTGGGTGACTTTGGGCCCGTTTCCCTCTGTCAGCCTAGCCCACCTCAGAGGGTTGTTATTGTGACGGAAAGGCAGAGACAAAAATATTATGAATTTTCACCACCTTGAGTTATTTATAAAGTAATAAAGGTGGGATAAAAAAAATAAAATAAATATTAATAAATAATATTCTTCAGTATTTAAACTTTACTTCATACAAAGGAGACTGAACCTGGTTCATGTATGCATACAAATCACTTTCATGAAAGCACATATTCACAGCAGTGATATTTTCTCTTTTAAGCACACATACTCCTCTACCAGTTCATGTCAAATAGCTACAATACAAGGAATTAGAATGACATTCTGCAAACATTCTGCATACATGGCTATAATTATTCTTCAATATTCTACTTCAGAAATGAAAGCTTTGCAAAAAAAAAATAATAATTACACAAAACCTGCAATCACGTATCCACTTCCTTACTTGATTGGATTTCCAAGTAAATATATATACCATCACAGTGAATAGTTATATGGAGAAAGGTCCCTTGAAATAGCATTAATATGAATATTTCCACTTTACTCCTACATCTTGCATTATTTAGGCATATTGTACATTACTCCTCTCTTGTGAGCTTTTCCTAATGCGTTTCCTTTCAACCTTCCCCGCTCCCCCCAGTATGAATAAAATTTCATCCAGAAAATGGTCACTTTAGAGTCAATGCCTTCTTGATGGTACATAATCAATTAGACTGAGTAAAGTTTCTTTTATAAGAATTTTGTCATTCAGGTTTGGAAAGACAAAATTGGATTGTATCTTCAAACTTCTCCACTAATCTTTATTTTACACAGAACTTGAGTAAGTTTTGTACCAGCTTCAAAAAAAGAGTAGGCATACAAAACTTTTATTCACTATTCCCTGACATATCCTTGCACTGCTTTTCACTAGATTGCAACTTTGTTGAGATAAGAGTCTGCCTTTTCAAACATTATTATATCAAATGCTATATATACTTTGGTGGCATTGTAAATAATAATAACAGCACAAAAGTCATGTCTG
This sequence comes from Myanophis thanlyinensis, assembly GCA_017656035.1. Lineage (NCBI taxonomy): Eukaryota > Metazoa > Chordata > Lepidosauria > Squamata > Homalopsidae > Myanophis > Myanophis thanlyinensis. The sequence continues at coordinate 6,230 of JAEANM010028836.1, read as the reverse complement.
TTTCTGCCAAAATGTGTCCATGATTTACTCCCACCTTGATTTCATCCTCACAACAACCATGTGAAGTATTTTATGTTGTGACAGCATAAAATGAAGGACAACTCCCAGCATTCTCTAAGCCTCCAGCGATGGAGCATCCACAACTCCAGGAATCCATTGATTCATTGTTCTCACAATCAGGAAGTTTATCCTTAGTTACAATTTGAATTTCTCTTTAAGGCATTTCCATCTTGTCCTGCTCTCAGGCGCTTTAGAGAATTAGTAACAGCCCCTCAAGTACTGGAAGACAGTTATCATGTCACCTGTAAACCTTCTCATTCTTAGACTGGACATACCTAGTTTCCTTAAAGATTAATTGTATGATTTACTGTAGTTTCCAGACTTTTTATCAACTCTTCAGCTCTCTCTTCATTTTAGGATTTATCAAATGATCTTTTGGCCAGATAATCTTTCAGTCTGACCTACTCACAGGGTTGTTGTTGAGAAAAAAGCAGAAAGGGAGTTGGAGGTATTCATCTGGAGGTAATAAAATTAATTCCACTAGATGACAGTGAGCACACAAGCTGTGCAACAGCTCTCCAGCAGTGTGTTCCATCAGTAAAAGTAAAAGTACCTCTGGTGGAAGACCCTAACATCACAACCCTAGTGCTGTTACGTGGAAATGTGATACAGTATATTTGACTATTGCTTCTAAGCAATGAGTTTTGAATTAAGAATACAATAGCATGTTTGCCTAGATTTACATCTGAACATGCTGTCAAACACACTGGCTGCCATCTGCTCTTCATCCTGGGTGCCATCCCTGATTTGTGCTATGAGAAACGGAATGCTTCATTAAACAAACATTCCTTTTCTGCAGTGGTCCTTGAAACATCTGTGATTTTCTCACCTTACCATTTGTGTGTTGCAAAACTCAGCGAGGGATGCCATAAGCTACTTGCTGGGCTTGTCCTTAAATGTATTAAATTAAGAAGGGAGAGATCACACCTTTGATTATTCTCCTGCTGGGTTCAGTTATAGTATTACCTTTTGCCAGTACAAACACAGTGTTCAAATATTCCCCCCCCCCAAAAAATCATATCCTTTCTTTCTGATGGATTTCAATATTTTCCTTGCTAGCAGAGAGTCGCTGGTATTTAACCTCCTGTACAATGTCAACCCAGATTGCAGAATTAAATTGAAAGGGCAGAAAATGCAAAGGTATTTCAGTACATCAGACCTAGAAAACCAAAGGCTTGGTTTGTTAAGGGATCTTTGATTTTGGGGTAAAAAGATAGATACAGGTAACACCATTCCGGGAAAGGAGAGTTCATTAAATCCAACTTTGAATTGTTTGGGTCAGTTGGCATTGGTTGCATAATTGTGTAATTGACATAAATGGTGTCATTTGAATAAAACTTGGATTTAACAGATAAACCATCAATTTAATTAATGGAGGGATGGAATCCAAATGAAAATTGGATGGGAAAATGGGAGGCTAAAGCCATTGTAGGTAATGTCTGTTAACCTGAGGTTTGATTACATTGTCCATGAGCCAAAAGTGATTGTTGGATGGTCAATGGTTTTTTACTGAACCTTTTGTAGTCTCCCACAGTTTTATAGGCTGTCGCTTACTGTTACTGGACATAATCCGCTAATTTGTACTGATAGAAATGAAAGAATATGCGCTCTTAGCACGGTAGTTAAGTTTTCCTTTTTGCTATGGTATTATGTAAATTTTAATATAATAACACCACAGATAGAACAGCAGTACAATATTATTTGAGAAAGTCAGAAGTCACTTAAACTGCCATCTTAGGTATAGCCATGGGATTTCCTTCAGAGCAAAGCTGCATAGGGACAGCTTAGAACAGGGGTGTCAAACTCAATTTCATCTAGGGCTGCATCAGGGTTGTGTTTGACTTCAGGGGGCTGGGGTGGGCATGGCCAAGGTGGGCATGGCCAGCTCAACAGGTTGGGGGCACCTGTGGTGGCCTGAGCACTCTGCCAGTGAAAATGGGCTTTTGAGCTCTTTTTTCAGCTGCGGTGGCATCCTGCAACCCTCTGCCAGTGAAAATGGAGCTTAGGAGGGTCTCATGTGGCCCTCACTAGCTCTTTTTTTCACTGGCACCACAGGACAGTCCTTTGCTGTTTCCAGGGTGGCCCCACGGATTAGATCTAAGTACCCCATGGGCTGGATCCGGGCCTGGGCCTTGAGTTTGACACCTCTGGCTTAGGGCAATGCATCATATCAAGATTCAATATGAATGATCAATCCTCTAACAGATGAGTCAGCTTTGAAAATCTGATTCTGGAAAATAGTAAGAGTCCCCGTTTTATATATATTTATGGAACCTTAAGTTGAGAACTTCACTATCAAAGGCAGAGCATAGAACTCAAAAGAAGTAGTGCAAGATGGGAAGATGTAGAGAGACCTGGCCCATAGAATCAGCAAGATCCTAGGGACATGACTGAATGGATGACATCATCATTAATGTTGACGTCTTAGGTACCAATTTGGGCTCATACCTTTCAAAGAGCCACTTTGTTCTAATGGTAAGGCAGCAATCTAGAAACCAGGACACCATGAATTCCAGTCTCGCTTTAGCCATGAAAGCTGGTTGGATGACTTGGGCCTGTCATTTTCTCTCAGGCCACAACGTCAGGCTCGGATGACAAACCAGTCAATCAATTTCTGTTACAACCAATGGATCAAGTCGAAAAAAAGAGGAGACCCTGCACTTGCCAGAAAATACTAGGATGTAAAATATGGAAAGATTTTTTATATCTGAAATTGTATAAAATATATGATTTAGCATATTTTTCATTGCTTTTAAATATCCAATCATGCTGAATAGGAAAGGGAGATCTGAGGGAGATAAGCTACATATTTGGATCATTGTCACGGAAATGTATCTTCCCATGTCACTTTTTACAACCTCAGTGCCTCCTTCTTTTAGGAGCTTGGATTTGGATGTATTCATCTCAAGATACTTTTAAGAAAGAGAAATTGTGGAGTAGAAACAGAAGGTACTTTATTTCGGTTATGAACCAGAATTAACAGGATGAACGAGATAAAATAAGGTTAAAGTAGAATAAGGCAAATAAAATAGACATAAAGACACAACAACAGAAGTAACTAAGGACAACATGGAATGGTGGCCCCAGATCTGAACAAGCTTCTTGAATGAGAAGTGAAATGTCTTCAAGGAAAACAAAAAGTCCAGTTGCCTTTTGAAAAAGCACCTTTGGGACAACCATGACCTGGATGACTGTGAATCTCCATAGATATAGAGACCTATTATCTTGCTGAATATAGCCAGAAAATTCCATGCCAGGTATATACTGTATATGTCAACTAGTTGATTGGATGGATATTTTTGAAGAACAAACAACTTGGCTTTTGCCCAGTGTATTCTATTCTATTCCCAGGTTTTATACTGCTCCAGCTAGCAGAAAAAACATACATCTAAAGTGAATGTATTTCTGTGTGCAGTATTTGTTGTTCTGCCTTTGGCCTGATCTTTAGGGAGAATCTTTGCAAAAATTGTTGACAACAACAATCAATCACTGTCTACTTCTCCTGATATTGAGAATGTACAATTCATATTTAAGGGTACACTGTAATACCCAAGAACATCTTACTAAAGAAATGACCACTTTTAGAAGGATTATGCATGCTGGCTTCCCTGTATGTTCAATTTATACATCAGCTCATTGACTGCTTACTTCAGTGATTTAGCTTACCATTGGAATGGGACAACTTAGTGTAGCTAACTCACTGCAAGACAGATCAAATATTCAAAATAATTATAAAATTAGTTTAATTTTTGACAACTCACATTTCATTTTCTCTCTCCTTTTGCATCCTTTCTTTAATGATTCTATTCCGCCATTTCTTTGATATTAGTGTAAGTCTTGTCCTATAGTGAGTTGTCTCACAGTGACTTGGCTGTCACGAGTTGTCCTAAACTCAACTACCATCCACCCAAATTTGCAAATAGACATCTTGGAACCCTTATATATGGATGACCAGGTAATTTTCTCTCAAATATCAGTAGAAAGACAAGTTTGGGTGTGGTCCCTGCGCCTGTTGTACCTTATTGACTACCTTGTTCAGATAAGGATTGGGGATGACAATACTGACCTTTTAATTGTATTGGTCTCTTTGATATGCACCAAGACCATGGAAACATGTCTCAAAGAAATACCTCTCCAATCCTACCATCTGTCACTATGGGCAGCCAGATGTTTATCCAGATGGTAGTGACAAGGCATGCTGTGGGAACATAAATTAAGAGGGAGGAGAAAAGAGATGTATAAGCTGGCCTGACTTTGCCTTGATGACGCTTTTTGTGCCGTGATGGCCACACCACCTGCCTTGATGAGGCATCAAAATGACACTTTGCCTCATCAAGCCACTTCATGTCATCCTGAGCAATGACAACATTTCAAAATGATGTGTCCCAGACCTTCTTTCAAGATTTCCACAGTCCCAGAGAACTGGCATTCCTCAGTCATATATAGCAATAACTTATATCCATTTTAGTTCATCACACTTTCAGGTTTTTGCAATTCTATCAATGAATTTCAGATTAAAAAAAAAAACAATGTGTGCATTAATGTGTGCTGGTATTTTGTGCATGATTTCCAATGTATTTAAAATAATTATTTTTAATCATTTTTCTCCCTTGTAAAATAATGCATTTGACTTGGGGAGGAGAAGATCAGCTCCACCACCTACCCACATCACGGTTTTTCATTTTTCATTGGCAGAGTTTTGCGAACTTTCACAAACTTGGGAAAGTTGTGAATCCTGAATTATAATTGCTTTCTGATCTATGCACCAGTCCAAACATGCAAAATTAGGTAACTTTACAATGAAATATAAACTCAGTGAATAGCTCTCTCTGATACAAACGTGCCTTTTTTGTTGCTAAAATCTGATACATGCCTATTGGATATATTTAGGCATCATAATTCCACGTGTAATTAAAATCACATGTTGAGTTTTAGGATTACAAACAAACCGAATATACTCTGGAATTACTAGGACCTCACCATTTAGCAATTAATTTGTAGTCTGTTCCTTTAGTGGCTGGTGAATCTGTTGAACTTACATTCTTAATAAGGTTCACATCAAACCAAAGCCAAACACAACAAATCATGGGACTGTTGTATGAAACTAATCAATAAAGAAAAGAAGAAGAGAGCTAGTTTGGGAGAACAATTAAGACACCAAATTAGGAACCAGGAGACTGTAAATTCTCGGCCTATCTTAGGGATGAAAGCTGGCTGGTGATTTTGAACCAGTCTTTCTCTATCAACCCAACCCACCTAACAAGCTTGTTGTGGGAAAAATAGAGGATGGAAGGATTATTGTGTGTGTTCGCTGTCCTCAGTTATTTATAAAAAATAAAAAATAAAGGTGGGAGAGAGAGAGAGAGAGAGAGATCAAGGTCTGAAATGATATAGGGCAATGGTGGCGAACCTATGACACAAGCGTCAAAGGTGGCATTCAGTGCCCTCTCTCTGTGGGCACCAGTGGTGGAATTCAACTTGTTTTACTAGTGGGTGTGGCTTGGTGGGTGTGGCTGGGGAGGTCATGTGACTGGGTGGGCAGTTTCTGTAAGCAGGGCAATAAAGATTAGGCTAGAAACAACACCAGAATGTTTTTCCCCTGCCTTCCTTATAGGATTAAATCTGTAAAAACAAAAGGAGATTTCTTCTAACAACTGGTTCTCCAACTGCTTAGAAAATTTACTATCGGTTCTATCGAACCTGCTAGTACCTGCTGAATTTCACCTCTGGTGGGCACATGTGTCTTTGCCCCAGCCCAACTGCATCACATTTCTCCATCGCATTTCTAAAAGTTCACTCAATCAATTCCAACTTCTCACGGAAGAAAAAGATCTTGCCTCTCAGCTGTCAGTTGCTTTTCCTGCAGAGTTGCCAGTGTTGTGATGCCCCACTTCCCCACCAGACAGCTGGTCTTCGGCTCTCCGCTGCACTCAGCTTCGCCGCAGGGAAAGGGGGGGGGAGAGAGAGAGACTCTTTGGAGGGAGCACTTGGTCTCTAAAATGTTCGCCATCATTGATATTGTTCTATCCCCGATTGACCAGACCCGATAAAAATGACACGGAGGCAGAGGTCTGGTTAAGTTATCTTTAATCTGGCACGGATAGACCACATGGATCTATTCCGGCCGCTGGATTCAAGTAGTTTCTGGTAGATCGAAGATCCGGAGGCAA
>JAEANM010028835.1:0-10294 GCA_017656035.1 Myanophis thanlyinensis | reverse complement strand
TAGGCTAGAAACAACACCAGAATGTTTTTTTTTTCCTGCCTTCCTGACAGGATTAACCCTGTAAAGTGGAAAAAAACCAAAAGGAGATTTCTTCTAACAACCGGTTATCTGAACTGCTTAGAAAATGTACTACCGGTTCTAGTGAACCTGCTAGAACCTGCTGAATTTCACCTCTGGGTTTCCCCTCCCTCCCCCTTTTTTTTTTTAAAAAAGCACCCAAAGCCCTCCACTAATTTTCCTTTCACCCTCTTTCCTTTCACCTTTTCCTTACACCTTATCTTGGGTAATCAGATTGTAGGAATCCCTCCCTCGATTCTGCTTGCCAGCCTTCTTGCAGAAGGGTCACTCTTTGGAATGCATTCCTGCTTAGATAAAAGGGCTGCCCTGGCAGCCTCAGGAAGTAGTTTTAAGTATGAAGCAAACATCCTAGTTACTTAACAGCCCGTAAATGAGCTCAATTACATCCTTTGCCTCTTCAGATATGAATTAAAGAAGGCTTGGCTTTGATCTGGAATTAAGCAAACCTTGCTTTAAATCAGTCTAGCATAGGATTTTATTAGGAACAGTAGTTAGTGGTTAACGTATCCAGGAATAAGATGCTGGGAAGCTTTGAAATGTTGTGCTAGGTTGGAACGTGTACTTGACAATGAATTAAAAAGCAGTTTTGGATCCAGAGGGTGTACAGAAACTGCTACTTTTACATTTTGGGGGCGGGTGGTGGGTGGGATGTATCTTAAACACCTTCCTTCTCTGTTAAATTAACTGTAACCCGTTTCATGTAATGGATCCTCAAGACAAATTAGAACTAAAGTTACAGGGAAGTTGTGCGTTACAAATATTAAAACAGATGTGTGTTCAACTAAAAGAGGAAAAAAAAATCTCCGAGAAATACAAGTAGGCACCAGAAGATCTTTTTTAGTATAAATGTTCTTCGTTTGTTGCCATGCCGAATGTAACATCAGTATAACAACTTCTCAAATGTCCAAATTCCCCTGTATGCTGTGGAACAGATGTTGTCCTGCTTTCTATTACTTTAATTTATGAACCTTACATATGCTGAGTTTTCAAACCAAAGCTATAAGGGTTTGAGTCATATAATCGTATATGCTGTTCCCCTGCTGCCACCCATTTCTGTGCGGAATTATTTGGGGGTAATTTTGTTTGCCATGTCTCAGCAGTAAAGTTTGATTTTCTTATGCGTAGATTAAAATATACCGTACCTGCTCTAAAAGAGTTCAACTTCCAAAAAAAGCTAGTCTTAGGTTCAAAATAGCACAATTACAAGAATATTCAAAAATCCATATTAGGAAGGGGGTTTCTTGTTTCAGATGATCTAATGAAACAAAATGCAATTAAAACTAACAAGGCAACAAAGTACCCCCTCTTGGGGTTCATAAATACACCGGTGGGAGTGCTGAATTAAAGAGACCGGTGTGTATGTAATTGTACCTTATTTAACTTGACCATTTAAACAGCCATTTCTCCCCTTATTTTTCAGAGCAAATTAATTCAGGGGCCAACTGCTGTTTAACTTATATATATGTGGTTATATCATTTCCCTAGAACAGAACAAAACTTGTGAAATCTGTCATCAACTTTACATTGCTTTGAATTTATGCTTTTAAAATTATCAGCCAGATTCTTTGGCCTTCTCTCCAAAATGCTATTCTTAGCCAGTCTAATTGACTTACATTACTGTAAATGAAAAATAAAAGCCATCTTGATTCTGGAGTCATGAGTATTGTAATTTATGTCTCATTTATGAATAGTATTTATATCCTTCACCCACAGTGGTTATTCAGTGATATTAATGTTACTATTAGTATTATATTTATATCATATATGATGCCATTATTATTGTCCAGTAATTACTAGCTATGAATCAGTAGTATTGTTCAGAGTGAAGCTGCATTTAATTGTTATTGTAAGTTAAGAGTTATTTTATGAGTAGGCACTGTCATTCTTCCAGCGGCAGAAGCATTGCAGTACTTTATTTTACTCAGTGACGATCCTTATATAACATAAAACTTAGAAATGAAATAAAATTGTCTATCTCACAAAATAGGCATGAAAAAAGATACACTGAGCACAGTTTAGGTAAGCCATGTTGAACATGGAGGTTATTGGTATTAAGACTTCAATAAAGACCCATCATAATTATATTTAGAAACAGGTAAGTCTGAGGGTTAACAATTATTGTTATCATTAAACATTGAGTTTACTCAAAGTGAGGTGGTATGTGGTTTTGCCTTGAAACAAAACTTTTTGGCATTGGAGGAGAGTGCATCACTTTGGTCAGGTCAAAAATCTGGGATTAAAAAAAACTTCAATACATCCTAGGTGTTGTGTTAATAAAGGTTCATAAATTTGTGTCACAGATCTGTCAAAGAGAATTGACAGTAAAAGAGCATAGGAGCTGTTTCAATGGCAATTTACTATGACCAAGGTGTTTTTTATATGGGATTTTCTGGTGTCCCTCTTCTAGGACCACAGTATTATAGCATAGAAGTGTAAAGAGGTCTTCAATTTTTTGGCGTGGTGGGACAGATTAAGATATTTAGTAGGTTTATGACAAGTAACTTGGTTGCCAAAAGAGACATCAATAGGAATTAGGTCATACTTTATTTGATCAAATATTTGTTGTTTAGGGCTTGCTGGCCAATTCATACTCCATTGCTATTAATGCATGAGGGGAGAAACCATGGTAATATAATTTCTCCTCCAGCTATATTTCCCATTTTAAGGATTAGAGTAGGAAGGCAGGGTATGATGTGGGTCCCAACTATCAAGGAAATCCATCTGGTGGAACCTTGAAAAAGGACCTTCTCTGTGGTGGCTTCCCTCCTTTGGAACATCGTTTAAGATTGGTTCCTACTCTGTTGTTTTTCCACAAGGCCTTGAAGACATGATTTTGTCAGCAGGCTTGGGGACTCCATTTGGAGCCAATCAGGTGGCTTGTCTGATTGTGATGTCACTGCAGCTAGTTAAGGGGATCACTATGGATTTTCAATGTTGTGCACTTCCTGGAATCATGGTGTGTGAGTTGGGTAGCAATATAAAACTCTTAAAATAAAATTTAAAAAATCAAGTCTACAGGGAAAGTACCATGCATTAAATAAAATTCAGACAAATTAATCCATACACTGGCCTCAATTTCAAGTAACCCTGCTTCCATAGTCATGCACAGAGGCAGGGGAATATTTCTGACAAACATGAATTTGCCCCGAGTCAGCCTTTGATAAGTTGGAATAAACACCGAGTTGTGTTCCATAAAGGTGCTGTGCAAGAGCTTTTGCTGAAAAGTGTGTTACTGCTGCAAGAACAAATGGGGCACCCCGAGAGCAGTAAAAGTCCTGGATAGCTGATGCGGATTGAGTGATGTATGAAGGTCATCTTAACAATAAGGTAGGCTGCGTGAAGTGGAAGCTTCTTACTCCAAATCAGCCTTTTATTTTATGGATCATCAGAGACTGGAGCCCAGATCTTTCCACTCTATGTATGCCATCCTGCCCACCAAATTCACCAAGGGATTGGGAGGTGGGATGCATTTCAGGAAGTCTTGAATTTGGATTTGATATGGCTTCATGATGTGGATCTCAGCTTTAATACTTCCATCTGTAAAACAAACCACAGAGAATTGAGAATTATTTTGTATAAGCTTTTTTTTGGGGGGGGGGGGGCAGAGTTGCCGCGAGGTGCCCCTAATACTATAAACCCTGAAGGAGTATTTTCCAGTAGTAAAGGTATCGCATAAATGTTGTGTAGTAGCAATGACTAAGGAAGCATCTTTGAACACAAACGTATGTGAACGGCTGCCATTACTGTGCTTTTTATGTGCATGCTGTTTGGAGATATACCCATATGTTTGTGTCAGTGCAGTGGCTATATATCTAGGGTAGAGCAGATTGAAAACTTTGCAGTGCAGATGTTGCATCTAGTATATCGAGTAACGTTATCTGTTTAAGATAGTCCCATCAGATCATTCTGCTTATTACTTCTGCTTTGCCTGGAGATCATGCAGCAGGCATATTTCTCTCCTTTTCCCCTTTTGTGTCTCAGCTGCTGAGATCAGTCGCCCGCTTCACCTAAGAGAGCCAGGTTTGTTTTTTCCTAAAAAAATAATATTTGTGATTAAACTTTCTTAGGTTTGATGGAAGAAGAAACCCCATTGTGACGTTGAAAGACTAGCAAATTGCAATCCAGTTTATTTTAATATCAGGGAATGGGGCTGTTTTTGCCAAATATTTTGGACCATCCTTGTCAACAGGCATTTCCTGCAACAAAGGGTAGAAATCGACTGTACTATAATTTATCTAAATTAGCCTCCCCATCGGCCTGTCTAGCTGGAAAATCTGAAATTCAATATCTCTTTGGCTTTCAGTAAACTAATATATTCCAACAATTTTAGTTATCAATATTTAATATTGATCACAAGCAAGGAAGGATATATCATAAAAATCTCCAATAAATACAAATATGCTAAATATGCTACGTATTACAGTGGAATTGACAGATGTAGAAAATGTAAGCCAAGATTTGTATTCAAGATAAAAAATAATATTATAGTGCTACAATCTCTGTGTTACCATGCATGATACGCTGTGTATGAGACTACATTTTCCAAAGTCTCAGCCAAAATGGGCAATAAACATTGGTTTTGGGAGTTGTAGTCCAAAATACCCAGAAAGCATCATAGTTTTTATCCCTTGTGCAGGGATTGGAGGTCACTGAAAAAGAAATGGTGGCAGATGGCCATTTCCCCATGGTGCTTTCTTTATATTTTGTCTTTGGTCTAATCTTCATTCATTCTTTCAATACTGGTAACAGGAATTAGAACTGAAAGAAAGAAGTAGAGATAAGTTAAAGTCTATACCATGTATACTTAATGTCATGTGACAATCATTTCTATTCAACATTTGACAGAAATTTGGAGCAATCCATTTGTGTGCATGGATTTCCAACAATTGCTTATGGTTTGAAGTAGATAAATAATATAGATGTAAGCCAGTGTGGTATAGTGATTAAAAGGTTGGAAGTGTGTGGAGGGGGGGGGAAGAGGGAGAGAAGGTGTGTTGACAGGTCAACCTTCACCTGGTTTGATGAAGTGGTTTAAAGCACCTGGCTAGAAACCAGGAGAACATGAGTTCTAGTCCCTGTCTTAGGTACAAACCCAGGTAGATAATCTTGGGCCAATCATTCTCTCTCCAGACCTAGGAAGGGCAAATGCAAATCATTTCTGAATATCTGGCTAAGAGAACTATATAAATTGGTCCTATTAAATACCAGGAATCTAGACTAGTTCAAAAGCCAAACACAGAAGCACAGACACACGGAGGAAAGAAGGGAGTGTGTGTGTGTGTTAAAATATATGAATATAAAACACATCAGCCAAATCTCATCATCATGTTAAATCTCAATACCGACATTACTATCTTGTAAATTGACATAGCCATGGGGAACATGATAAAGTTCTTTCATGCCAAAGCATGCTTTAACATTTTTTAAAATGGCTGTACTTAAAACAGTTAGGCATATTTATTGAGTTGGGGGAAGGACATTTTCCAAGGGAATATTATAATAGCTGCTTTTTCAATACTTTTTATTGATACCCCGTTCTCTTTAAATCTTTTTAAATGGCAAAGGCATCATTTGTATAAATATAGAAGCACAATAATCCAAGAAGAGCAGTGCTGACATTAAAACTACAGCAGGTTAAACAGTTCTTCGGTTTTCTTCCTGCACAGATTTTAACAGGAGGACCACAGACTTGAAATACCCCATTTCAATGCAATGCAGGCAGAATGAATTTGACAGACCCTGTGTTGCATTGAAAAGTGCTAATTTTTGAAGTCTCTCTTGCCCCCAAAATTGGAAAACTGCGATAGGATCATTTGAGAAGAAAGCTGAAATGTTTAGAGGAAATGCAGCAACTAAAACTTCGTCTAGTAACTGTTCTCTATTAATAGGTTCGCTAATATTCTTCCAGCCATCTGTCATTTCTCTTATCCCATATCCAATGAGCTACATTAAACATAACCAGTGTTCAGGTCTATGGGATCATCATAAAGCACTCTTTAGGATGGTTGTTTTTTCTCCAGATTTTGAGTGTTATTTATTACACACGCACTCTGCTCAGATTTCCACTGGGGATTATTTCTGATCATTCTGTAGCTTGTTTCCAGTTTCTTGTAGCTCCTTACTCTTGCGTCTTTTTTTTTTTTTTTCTGGCTGATATTTGTTGCTCTAAAGCACAGCCATTTGTTTTGTGCAGCTCACTTATCTGGCACAGGTCTTTGAAATGTTCTTGCTGGAAGATTTTGTCACGTTTGTTTGGAAGCATCCACCGTTGCTTTTCTTCTCACTTTTCCTTTTAGAACGTCTACTGCGTGTGTGTCACCACAGCTCCTGTGAAGTCCCCATAGCTAAGGGAAATTGTGTGAAGTCTGTTTGAAGTTTGTTTTCTCCTGCTGATTTCTCTAAGGGAATTGAGCGGAGACTAGTAGAGCACACGGAGAGGAATTTTGCTTTGTTTTGGTAAGAATTCTGCTTCTTAAAAGACCTTGGTTGGAATTTTTAAAGGCTCCGTCCATGGCTGGAATCCATAAAATGTGCATTGCTTCACACATTGAGTTTTGAAAAGAAATAAATTATCAGGCGTACCATTAGATGAAGTATCAGAAGCCACAAGAAAAGCATATGTACGGATGTGTGGAGAGGATGAGGAAGATATTGATCATGCTATTTATGCCTACTTAATTCCCTTCCTAACCATCTCTTATGATCCCCAGCAAATAATTTGCTGTTGATAAAAATGAATACTTTTTGAAATTATGACAGCTTGGATATATCAGGCAGCAACACTAAGCAAAGGATAATGGTGGATGATGTGTCAGTCATTTCTTTAGTCTTCTATGCCCAGCCTCACATATGATCATACTCATAGTACAGCATTTATTTGAGCAGTAGGTAAATTTAAAGTATATTTTCCCAATAAAATAAGCTCAAATATACATTGAGTAAACTTATCAAAATGTATAATAGCAGTAACACTTAGACTTATATTCTGCTTCACAGTGCTTTATAGCCCTCTCTAAGTGGTTTGCAGAGTCAGCATATTGCCCCCAACAATCTGGGTCCTCATTTTGCCAAACTTGGAAGGATGGAAGGCTGAGTCAACCTTGAGCCTGGTGGGATTTGAACTGCTAAACTGCAGGCAGCCAGCAGCCAGCAGAAGTAGCCTGAAGTTCTGCCTTCTAACCACTGCACCACCATGGCTCTTTGGGGGAAATGGAGAAACAGGGAACAGTTTCAAAACAATTTAATAAACTCAGATTTTAGTTGAACATGTTTTTATTTATTTACCAGTTTCCAGTTTTCTGGTTTCTAGCCTGATACTTTAACCACCATACCAAATTTCTCTAAACCTGCTGCTTAGAAAGAAAGTATCAAGACCACTGTGTAGTTATTGCAATCATGGTACCAAGCAGCTCTCAGATACTCGACAGCATAAGCTCTGACTCAGTTATGTGAGATAGCCAATGAACATTCTATCCAAAATGTGGGGGAACCTTGTGAGATAATGTAACATGGGAAAGTGTATTTTAGAAATGGACCAGAAAGTTACATCCTCAGGTTGGTTTGATGGCAGTCATGGGGAATTAACAGAAGGCAACTTCTGTTTCTGCCCTCCAGAAGTAGATGCTGATCTGTTTAATGTGGCTAAATCCAAAGATGACCAAACCTGGCACAGCAGGAAGCCAGAGATTAAAATTGATTCTGATTCCTATTCTCAACATGATGAAAACTAGGCTGCCACATTGAAAGAGACATATTTATTGACTTTTTTCTTTCTGTTTATAATGTACTTTCACAAAACTGACAATGGGTTTTTTGTTATAAAATGCCCAAAGCCATTGAAATGAAACACATTGCAAATCTTTTGAGGCAACTGGGAATGGCACATTGTTAAGATAGCAGATATCATAAAGAAACGACATTCGTTGAACAGACACTGGAAACGTAGTTGACCTGACTTATAGTGTACGTAAGGAAGACAGGGTTTATAGCAATTTCCCTTTATTTGGCATCTGTAAAATTATAACATTTCTGTCATAAAAATATATTTTCCTTCTATGTTCTGTGAGAGAGCTGATAATAAGTAATCAGCATATGGATAAAATATCAATCAAATGAAAGAGAGAGAAATAATTGCGAGGAATATAGAATGTGTAGCTAAAGGTTTTATACACACAACCCATGCTTTGAAAATATGTCCTTTTCAGCTGGTAAGAATTTGAAAACTAAGATTTGCTGAACATTAGTAGTTTTAAGGGCCTGTAAAATGGCTGGCCTAAGAGACAGTTAACAGCTGAGTCACTAGGTTGATCCATTGATCAAATGAGAGTGGGTGTGAAGGGAAATCAAATAAAAAGAAGTACCATCTGAGAGAGTCAACATTGCATCAGGGAGAGATTATCAGTATGTGATAAAAATGAAATTCTGAAACAACAAAAAAACAGCAATTCCTGAGAAAACAGGAGCAAAAGTAATTGCTTGTATGGAGAAGCCTGATGAAACAATGTGTGGTATATAGGTATCTTTTGCTGTAGCAATTGGGACACAAGAAGGAAATTTCTGTGATATATAGCAATCTTAAAAATATCAGTTCTATCATGAAGTCAATCTTCACTTGGAGTGTATGAGCATTAAACTCCGATAATGGAAAGAGATGCACAATTATTTCTGAACTAAAGATTGCATTTGCCTTTCATCATGATGATGATCATTATCATCATCATCATCATCATCATCAAAGATGTTGAGATCTTCACAGTAACGATAGATAAACAGCAGAATTGTCTTATATGTGTAGATCTGCAGGTGTGTACGTGTGCATTAGTGTGTAGGTGATGGTAACCTCTTCACCTTTTCATTTGCAGGCCAGCCGCAAGAAGCTACCACTAACATTTAATCTTCTTTTTCAGTTGGTCTGCTGCAGGTCTCAACTTTTGTTTTAATCCGAAAAGGGACTTCAAAATAACTACCTGACATAAAATAACAATTTGTCTTCTGCTCAGTTAATAACCGGCACTGCTGACAGGGAAGGGAAGTAACCCTCTGTAATTGCCAAGCTGTATTTTTCCCGTCACCTGCTACCAAATATGTTTAAGTTCTGGGAATGGATCAATGCCTGTGTTTGTCAGTGCAAGGAAAATGCTCACTTTCTGAGTTTTACAAGCCCCTTTCTCGTCCTACATAGTGGGCTGCACCTGGAAAAAAAAAGTGGCATTATTCCTATGCCCTTAGCATTTGGCATGCAGAAATAAAGCAGATGGAGTTTTTGTGTCGCAGAGTTATTAAGGTGCAGAAAAGCCTCACTAACTACATTTCTTAGCACAAGACAGCTGTGCTCCTAAAGTTAACTGAGCAAGTCCGGAAGAAAAGATCTGTCTGAACTGTATATTGGGCCTGGGAATGATAAAATATGGAGTTCAGTGCCAGCAGTTTTGTATTGGGTTTTTGTTTTGTTTTTCTGTGGAACTGATAATTTTTTAAAAAAAAAATAGATCAAAAGAAGGCTATTTATCTTAATTGCCACTAATGTGCCCGGCAATTTCCCCTCTCATTTCAGAAACAGGTTTAGAGAAGGACAATAAGGATAACCAGGGAACTAGACTGTCAAGAAAAAGGGAAGGTCTGGGAACGTTTAATCTTCAAAAAGGAAGACTTTTCAAATAGCGATGAAAGATTTCACATGGAGGAGAGACGAAGTCTGCCATTTATCTACTCATAAATGCAGGGTATGAAATAATGGATTTAAACTAGCAGGCAAGCAGATTTTCATTGAATGTTAGCAACACCTCTCTGCTGGAAAGAATAGCTTATGGTGGAACCATTGATTTCAAGTGTCTGTGGAGATCATCAGTAATCTAGGTCATGGTTGTTCCAAAGGTGCTTTTTCAAGAGGCAGCTGGACTTTCTGGTTTTTCCTAGAAGACGTTTCACTTCTCATCCAAAAAGCTTCCTTAACTCTGAAGAAGCTTTTTGGATGAGAAGCGAAACATCTTCTAGGAAAAACCAGAAAGTCCAATTGCAAATTTGCCAAGGATGCCAAGTTTGCCAAGATGGCGCCACTGAGACAGGCAGCCGTCGCGGCCGCTCCGACCCTAATCCTATAGATACCCCTTTATATACCCTTTGAACCCCTAAAAAACCCCAAAACCAACCACAAACCATTTCTGACCCGGCTCTGAACCACACATGGAGCACAGGCGGCTGGAGGAACAACAGAAAG
>JAEANM010028834.1:0-10294 GCA_017656035.1 Myanophis thanlyinensis | reverse complement strand
GTTTATTTATTTATTTAATCGAATTTGTCAAACAATAATGAAAACATGAATACAAGAATACAAATAAATAATAATAATACAATGGGATCATAGGCACATTAGTGCACTTATGTATGCCCCTACTACTGACCACTTAGGTAGGATGTAAGGTCCACTGATGTCAATTTGCAACTGAAACTATGAAAATTTGTAGCTGAAACAACTTAATCAGGTAGAGCATTCCAGAATTTGACAACTCTATTAAAAAAGTCATATTTTTTACAGTCAAGTTTGGAGCAATGAACATTAAGTTTAAAGTGGTTGTTAGCATGCATATAATTGCGATTAAAACAAAAAAAAAGTCATTTACAAGTAAAACATGTGTATAATTTTACATGCAATATCTAGGTCTGACCATAAGCAATGCAGTTCTAAGTTATCCAAACTGAGAATTTCGAGTCTAGGGAATTTTGTTGTGTACAGAAGAATCCAAGACTTTTCTCGTGAAGTACTTCTGGATCTGCTCAATTGTATTGATATCAGATACATGGTGGGAATTCCAAAAAGGTGAGCAATACTCTAAAATTGGTCTAGCTTAAAATTTATAAGCTCTAATTAGCAATAAAATGTTTCAAGGAAAAAAAAACTGCAAAAATTAATTTACAACTCTTAATGTTTTTTTAGCAATGTTATTACAATGAACTATGGAGCAGAGATCATCAGAGACAAGCACACCTAGATCCTTAGATCAAGCACACTTAAATCCGAGCTACCCATTAAATACGCCAAACATCAAACATAAAGTTCATTATTAAAGTTAGTAAAGATATAATAGAGTGCCTTTACCTAATATATATTTGTGTGTCTGATTGGATAGTCTCTAAATATTGTTCAATAAATAAGGACCTTAAATGATTATAAAGCAATGAAACAAGATGGGAAATGTCAAACTCTCATTAAATCATTTTCTTATTTGAAGCCCAGTCTGTTCCATCCTTACAGCATTTTTCTAAATCTTCCTTGGCTTCTGTACCCATTAAGAAGACAATATTGAACATGTGTTTCTGAAAACTGTGTCTGATTTTGAGCTGGAAAATTGAACCAGCGTGTGCTCCCAGATAGGTAGCAACCAATAAGTTGCATGATTACTGAAGCATAGTTGCCAGTGGAAAGGAAAGCAGCAAGGAATCCATCATACACTTGCAAATATGAAGCTCATAAATGTTTTAAATTGGCAATCATTGATTTAGTATGGATAGTTTATTCGGTTCTGTGACCTTTTTTTTTTCCAATTCTGAGACGCAATTCAAAAATAATTCTTTCATAAATTATTTGCTGTTATAAAATTGTACTGGAACATGCACAGATAATGGCAACGTCATCATATAACTGGATATGGTTTTTTTTTTGTGATTGTAATCTTATAGCCTATGAGAGTCTGGCCTTGTTTTATCCTGTTTTCTTTATGCAGCCGCATGCAGTTATTTTGCTCAGCCTGAGATTAACTGAGCAGAGGCCTTTTGCGAGTTAACAGTGATCTTCTTTGCCAGATAGCCATCAGTCCCTCAACTTGCTATCTTTTGTAGCAGTATGAGCTATTAGAAGTATAATGAAGGAAGCAGTACTGCATACACTTCAATTCTGTATTTTTATTTTTCTTCAAGAAGCCACAACATCTCATACTTTCCAATGACCTTTTGGCCCACACAAGGTTGATACAACTTTGAACTAGAATGCATACTTTGATTTGCCTTTCTTCAGGTTCGTGGGGTTTAATGTACATTCTTCATTTGTTCATTCAGCATAGGTTTTTTTTTTAAGCCAAGAATTGCATAGGGAAAATCAAAAGAGCAAAACTAAAAAGAAAGCTATTTTTTTTTGCCCGTTTTAATCTGGTTAACCTAGCTCGTTCATTTAACATGCAAGAAATAAAAGAAATAAAAACCATCCAGGATCCCAGGCTGACAAGCAATTTTGCCAATGAGGACAATGATTAGGACCTTTAATAGACAGTAGACAAGTCAGTACTTGTCTCTTTTATTGATTCTCCAACTACTAGACACTGATTTCTGTTCCACTAGAAATTACTTGCAGTCCATCTGGAGTTTCTTTTGTGTTGTGTGCTAGCTACTTTTGATCAGGAATTTTTTCACTGCCCACTGTTCTTACCAATCCATTACTGACAGAAAGGAACGGAAAATGTTGGCAGATGATTTTCTTGACTATTTACTGTCATTACATGTTTCATTTCAGTATATTAATTTATCTTTCTGCGCAGAGCAGTTTAATACAGCTAATGATAATGAGATTCCAAACAAAGAGAACAGTGCTTAAAATGTGCAAGTGATAGAAATGTAATAGAATAAAGCAAGCATATTACAAAAGATCAGACGGAAACAATACCCATGTTTATTGTTTTGAAAGCAAGCAGAGCTCAAGCTCAGTCATAGGCCTTAGGCAGGATGTTCCAAATTCTGAATATCACAATTAAAAAGATTCTACATTCTACATTTGTTACATTTTCATAGCAAAGAAACATAAAATAGACAAAGAAAAATACCATTGGGAAAGTCAAATACTGGAAATTGGTACCATCAATTATTTTGGCTGTAAAGATTAAAATTAATGTATGCAGTGGAGTCAAATAATAAGTAAGGAACTAGTGAATCTGGGCAAATCACTATCACATGAATAGTAATACAAAATAAGAGGTTTCAATTTTGTTATCTTAGATAAAACTGAGGTCTCTATTTAGGACCAGAACAAGTGATTATGTTGTTGTCACAAGAATTTCTCTGCCATCTTATTGAACCCAAGCAGAGTTTTGCTGGACTATGGTTGCTTTGTGCTCCTTGTAAAGCCTACAAGAAATACTTTCCAAATAAAAAATGTCCACTACCTTCCAACATTATTCAAGTTTCCAGCAGGCAAATTTCTTGTTATCCATTAATAAACTTGGCACTGGAAACAGATATTAAAATCACTCCCAGCCCCCTTTTCTCACCTAGCAAGATTGCTGCTGCTTTTTCTATAATAAGATTATTGCTACTGAGGGAACTTGAAGTTCAATCCTCCATCCATATTTAAGCAGGATATGAAATATCAGGAGAGGGTGACATTTTTCTGAAACATTGGAGACAAGTGATATTTTATGGTAAAATTCAGAATGTCAGGGCTGAATCTTCGTTCCATGCTAGGTTTGTTTTCATAGAAGAAATCCATTCTATGATTAGACACTAAGAAAATACTGTATTGATTTTAATATATACTTCCAATAGGATGCTTTGAATTCAACTGGCGGTGCTGTAGAGCCAAACAGATTTACTTCTGATTCAGCTGCAATTATTTGATAGAAGGGTACATCAGTATTTCTTTAAAATAAAAATGTATGCAGTAGATTTTATCTTATTTTATTTATTATTATTTTTATTTATTATTTTATTTATTATTTTATTTAATTTACAACCTGACAAATAGGTACATTATCCACTGTACCTAGGCTTTCTTTCTTACTTTTTCTTTGAAAACATTTTGCTTCTCATCCAAGAAGTTTCTTAGTTCAGAACTAAAGAAGCTTTTTGGATGAGAAGCAAAATGTTTTCAAAGAAAAAAACCAAGAAAGTCCAGTTACCTTTTGGAAAAAGCATCTTTGGGACAACCATGACCTGGACGATTGAGAATCTTCACAGACAGTTTCCACCATAGGTTTTGTTGCTTGATTCAATCAATCAAATGCCAAATTTAGAAGTCTTAACAATTATTCCAAGGTGGATTTGATAATTTTGCAGCTCCCTCACTTAAAAACTTTGATTTGGCAAATATATATATAAATGCACAAAACATGAACAATTTCTTTATTTTTGATTGTTTGTAAAATTCCTGTACCACCCAATGGACTCTGGGTGGTTTACAAACAACTTAATAAAATAATATAAAAATATGACTAAAACACAGTTCAAAACATAATTAAAAACCAATGAAAATTTACAAGTTAAAGGTAAGAAATCAAAGTTTTTAAAAAATTAACAAACCTAAAAGGTCAACAAAGTGGAGGGAGTGCCCTCAAGCCAACAGCCATCCCCAGGATTACAAAACATTCTTAACTGAAAGAACCAGGTCTTAACACTCTTATAGAAGACTAAAAGACCAACAATAATTCAATACAGTACCAGATTATTGAATTTATTCTATTTTAGTGGTATTTTAAGTGTCTAGAGAACACTTTTTAGAGCAGGGGTGTCAAGCTCACGTCACATTATCATCACATGAGTATCGTGACTATTTTCCCCTTTGCTAAACTGGGTGTTGGCATGGCCAGCATGTGATGCATCCAGCCCATGGGCCACAAGTTTGACAGTCCTGGTTTAGAATGACTTAAATGAGGGGAAAAAAACATATTGCAAGAGATGTCACACTTTGTGAGAACTACACTGAACTGATGCTTAGAAAGATCATCTCATGGAAAATCCTAAAATGGGTCTCTATATAAGCCTTGAAACTATTTATCTCCTTGTAATTATTTATCCTATCCATACCTGTGTAAACAGACAGGTATTGGCCAATCAACAAGAGATTATGTTAGTAGACAAGGACCAGAAGATAGCAGTGATGATAGATGCAGCAGCGCCAAGTGACAGCCACCTCAGAAAGAAGGGTTATGAGAAACTGCAGAAACTGTAGAGGATGGGGACAGCAAATGCCAAAATGGTCCCAGCGGTGATAAGAACACTTGTTCTTATAACTGCTGAGGAATGGCTCCTAGAGACCTTGGGAACAACAACTGAGTCTCAGTTCTACAGATCTTTGGAACTATGGAGTGCAGTGCCATGAACAGCTAAGATACTGCTCAGAACTCTCAAATCCAAGAAGACAGAAGGAGAGGGATATATTGCTACTATGTATATTTAATCTGGATGTTTGTAGTGTTTTTACTGCTTTAAAATTTATGTTTTTCGTTTTTTGTTTTTGTTTTTACTATTTTTAGTCATAATATATTTTTGGAATTGCAAGCTGCCCAGAATCACTATCTGAGATGGGCAATTGTAAACAAATGAATAAATACCAAGTAAACAAGACATATACCCCTGACAAGAATGGGAAGGATCTCTTTTTCTATGTGCGTGTATGCATGCATGCATGCATGCGTGTGTGAGCGTGTGCACATAAGTAAACACAAAAAGCAATGAGAATTGACAAGTTATATTTTATAAACCTGAAACACATTCCTCATGCAGTTAACCTCATTATGCAGTTGAAACAGGAATAAATGTTCCCATAAAGAAACTCTGATTTTCATAATTAATAATTCATTTAAAATTAGAATCTTAATGATGGGTGGTATTTCTATGATCCATGGTGATACCCTGACGAAAACACAAAATGTCCCTGTAAACAAATGTCACATAATTGTAATGCATGGATAGTAGATTGATTCTTGTTTTTAGTTTGTAATAGGCCATACCCAGTCATCTGAGGAAGTCTCCAGAGAAACAGGAAAATTCACAATTCAAAGATAAAAGTTATGTTGTGTACATATTTTGAGATAGTTTTTTATTCCCAAATCATCCAGATATACTTCCAGTTTTGCTGCTTGCGGGAAGTTTGTCCTCAAAGTGGGAGTGATATTTTGGTATCTCTCAATACACCATTCTTTCTCCAATGTTTTACAATAGGTATATGAAACTTCTGGAACGGATAACTTGGGTTTGGGTACCATCAGAATACTCATGTACAGAAGAAATGCTTATGGCCTATGTCTTCAGGCAACGGTGAGGCTCCTATAAATTCTTGTCTGAACTCAGCAATGAGATGTACTGTATGTGTAATAATGAGTTGAAACTGAAATCAGGCAAGATGGAGGTTTTCATGGCAAGAGATCACAATACCACAGAGATAATAAACACCATTACTTGAGTTTCACTGTCCCAGGAGAAGAAGACATGTAATTTGAGGGTGCTTCTTAATCAGCAACTTTCTCTATTCTCTCAAATGAAAGCTATGCAAACAAAACATATTATGTCTCATACACTGACCACATCCCTTGCTAGAAAAACAGGACCTTAGCAATCTTCTGCATGTGTTTCATTTAGTTTAGTTTACTTTACTTTATTGAATAGCCTATGGGCCATATCAAAGTACAGAGTTCCAAACACACATTAATTATTACTAAAATCTGATAAAAACAATTTAAAAAGGGAATTGGAATAAAATACACTTTAAAATGAAACTAGAATAAAATACAATTTAAAATGAGATTGGAATAAAATACAATAATTTAATATCTGGATAAAATATGATAAAATTATATTTCAGTGTCACTCCTACAATCTACCCCAATTAGTGCCCATCTCAATTAAACCATTTTGCTGAAGTACTGTGCTGTATTAAATGTTGTTTTCAAATTCTGGCTGCACATAAGGTAAGTTGTTTTGATATGGGGTTCCCAAGAGATCATTCATTTAGTACATAGACCGAGGTACCTGTCTCTCACCCTCTTATAACACCCTCTGTTACTTCTAGGCAACAATCCAATAGAATGTGAACCAGATCTTCTACTTCTGCTGCTCTGGAAATGCAAAGATCTGCGTGTATTGGCAATCTCAAAGTAGGAGTACCCCATATTGCCTCAGTCTTTTGCCTGAAAAATGGAATTGGTAGAAAACAGAACAGTTATACTGAAAGTACTCAGAGACCAACTTGGTTAAGTGGTTAAGGTGCTTGCCTAGAAATCAGACTATATTTCTGTAAATTCTAGGCCTGTTTAAGGGATAAAAGCTGACTAGGTGATTTTGAACTAACCCATCTCACAAGTCGTTATGGGGAAAATAGGAGACAGAAGTTTGAGGAACGTTCACCACCTTGAGTTCCATATTAAAAAGTGGGACAAGAATGTAACAATAATAGTTGTGTTGAAAGCATAGCATGTTCCCAGTTGAAATGCAAAACATTGGCGTTAATTTTAAAAATCCTATACTTCTAGAATCTTGGATACTTGAGATAAAGTCTTTGACTGTATAATCCTCCTTTGACCCACTCATTGGCATTCTCATGTTTGTCTACAGCTGACAAAGGCTCATCTTGCTGGAATTTCAGATTCAGCCCTCCCTCTGGCTACCTCAATTCATTAGAATGAACTACCTAATGATTTGGGGATTAAGTAAGATCCTAAAATATTGCACCTCTTAAAACAGGTTCCTAATAGTTGATTTTAATTGCTTTGCATATCATTGGTTTTAATTTTGATACTAAAGTTCTCCATTGTGAGTATTCAATAAGTTTTGTCTCTATTGATATATACTTATTTATAAGTCATTCAAGTGTAACTTCTCCTATTTAGTTGGTAAATTAGTTTAAAGTTTAGGTAATTTTAGCTTTTTATAGTAAAAGAGCTTGCAGGCACCAGCTGAAGCAGGTATGTAAAATAATACTCCCTTTCCTTTTTCACTTATTGGCAGTCACTCTTTCTTATTTTAATTTTACCTCTCCATGGGAGTGCAAGAGAACTGTAGAGCATGAAGAAGGAAAAATCAATTAAAAGATCATTTGTTATTTAAAATGAGTCTATTTTATGATAGCCAATCACAGCTGTCATTTTCATTAAGTCATATGACAGATTAGGTATAATTTAGATTTTCAGAGCAAGAAACCAAGAGAATTAGAGGAAATAAGAAAAGAAGCGGTTGGCTGGCAAGAGAACTGAGATAGTCATTTTAGCTGGACCAGAGTTAATGATCCAGAATGAGGGAAGTTGGCTGTCTGTTGATAAAGATATGATAAGCTGTAGTTATTAGATAAAAGAGACAGAAAAGGAAAAGCTGTTTGGGACTGCCATAGGGAGATAAAGCTGAGAGAAAAAGAAAAAACTGAAAACTGAAAAAATAAGTAGAAAGAGATGATGGGGTTAAGGCAGTAGTGACAAACCTTTTGCATCATCAGGTGCCACCCTTCATGCCAGAGGGCACACCAAACCGACATGTGAGCTATGTGCAATGCCGCTAGCTGCGCATCCTGTACTTGTGCTTTTCACGTGCAGCCCCTGCAGCTAGTTATTGCACTTCATCATGCTTGCCAGCTGGCTTTTGGCATGCGGGAGTGCCAAAATCTGGAAGCACAGCATCCCAGAGTCCCAGTGTGGCATGTATGTGTTTGCAATGAATAGCTGGCCAGTGTGCATGTGCATATCGGAAACTGGACATTTGGCTCTTGGAGCACACGTGCGCGCTGGGACACTGTGTGTCTGGATTTCAGTGGTCCTGTGCAGCAAAAGCCATCTGGCTAGCATGAGATGGAGTGCAAGAACTGGCTGCAGAGGGGCTGTGCATGAGAAGCATGTGAACAGGATGTGGAGCCAGCGGGACTCCGTGTTGCACGCGGGACAGTTTGGCATGCCAGAAAGCTCACGGGACGGTTTGGCATGCTGTTTCCGGCACAAGTTCCATAGGTTCACCACCACTGAGTTAAGGCAATTGGAGACCAAGACTCAAGGATAGAGGGAAAATGCCACTGCTATGACAATAATCAAAGCCTTGGTAAAAGATGTGAAGATGGTAGATGTTAGCTATATCATTCAAAATACAGTTCTATAATGGCTTAAGAAATCAATGATATGTATTGTTCAGACCTGCCTAATGTAGGTAAGAGGTCTGCTTTTGAAATGCATGCATACCAAACAAGTAGAGAAGTTGTTATAATTTAAAACTCTGAAGAAGTTTTATACTGTGTGTCAATTACCAAGATTTATGGTAGAATTGGAAGAGTGGGGTAATTTTGTGAGTTCTGTTACTGTAACTTGCTGAGACAAGTTTTTGGTTAACAATAGGATCACCAGAGTTAAAATATTGTTGTCTTGTGAAGTAGAGTTTGATTCTACTAGAGCTGTGCAATTTGCAATTAAGAGATGTTAATTCCTGGAAATGTGATTATTTCTCAATAAGACTTTATTTTCTTCTCCCATTTAGAAATAGATTTTGTCAGGCTTTCAGGCTTTCCCAATGCAAGACTTCATTGAGTTGGAGCATTGTGGGAAATGTTGTAGTTCACACATTTGTTAAATGTGAAGCGATTCTTGATCCAGATACCTGTAATGACGAGAAGATCATAGCCCAATATTCTGGGAATGTGACTGCTAAGATGACACAAAATATTTAGAACAAATGTAAAATCCAGGCTCTCTCTTAGGCAGCATTGGTAATAACTTTGTTGTCAGAAAATGATATATATCACCACCTATCATTTCTGATGGGGAAGTGGGAATAACTATAGAGGAAAAATAGATCTTGAGGAGTTACCTTTCTTTGATTATTTCTACCTATCCAAGAAAATCTGTCAGGAATGGCCAAATTCATTACCATCTTATAGGAATATGGAACTGGGATTGTCTTCCTCTGATATAATCACAATTGGTCCTGTCCAGGCAATCTTTTAAAAAAACTTTGAAGGCCCAGCCTTAGGTATGCAGTTTTGCAGTCCTGTTTGGAATATTTCTTTGGTTGTTCATTCTAGCATGGTTTTCCTATCTGAGTTGTTTCTTTTTCTTTCCTCTCATTGGACATGTTTTTTAATCTAATTCTGTTCTATCGTATGCTGTTTAAAGCCATTTAAGTGACTGAAACAGACGATGAATTAGATCAATAAATAACAAGTAGCATTCATTGCACATCACAAAATAACAAAAAGCCTGAAGAAATTTGAGTTAGTCTGAAGGCAGAAAAATAGGGAATAGACAATAGAAAGGATATGACGACTTTTGGAACACTCTGAATCATTAAAAAAAAAGCTCTGAAGATATTGATTGGAATTGTAAGAATTGTAAGATTTTTATATAACAATCAGGAAATACTGTGTGAATCAATACGTGTTCAAGAAACATGATTATATAAAATCTTGATTTTAGACTTCATGATTTTGTTGATCCTTAGAAAGTAGAGTGCATGGTGAGACATAACTGTTAAAAAATGTTAACTTATGTTAAATGAGTATCCCTGAAACTTTATTTGAAAACTTTAGTTAGACTTCTTTGACCCCATTAGAGAAGTTTCTTAGATCTTTAAATATATATAATCAGGGATGAACTCTGTAGCAATAGATGTAAAGAGGGCTTATATGTAGGGAGCTATACCGTAGGAAATTTTTAGTGAATTTGGTTTGGTTTTTTTCCTACTCAGATTGATTTATCTACAGACAGATTGTTTTATTTATATTATGAATAGTTTCTAGATTGTATCAAAGATAAATTCAATTTTTTATTGGTCACATGCACAATCATACATGGTACGATATGCAGTGAAATGCTTATGCAACCATTCACGACCACAGG
>JAEANM010028833.1:0-10295 GCA_017656035.1 Myanophis thanlyinensis | reverse complement strand
GGCAAATGGGGAAAAGCGGCTCCGGCAAGACGAGCATGCGCTCCATTGTGCTTAGAAATCCCGCGATGGAGCGCATGCTTGTCTTTGCGGGAGCCGCTTTTCCCCATCAGCAGCACCTGGGCGACGGGAGAAGAGCCTCTGCGGAGCTGCGCCTTCCCCCGCTGCCCCCCCCCGCCGCCACCCCCCCCCCCCGTCCTCTTTTTTGGAAATCAAATATGGTCACCCTACTATATGTTCTTGTTGGTTTCATTTAAAAATAAAAAAAAATGTATATGAAATTGTATTTATTTATTTATAAAATGTATAGGCTGCATATCTTACCTCAAGGTAACTCATACCAATCCAAGGCAACGCACATATCTATTTTGAATCTTGACCATACTTAAATTTTAAATTAAATATGAGCAAATTGATCAAAAGCAATAAGCAGAGTTGTCCCAAAGTCTTAAGGCATATTTGATTCTATAGCCACTGCAGGAGAAAGAAAGCCTCCTTACATTTTTCACCTGGTAGTCACTTTCTTTAATGCAGTCTGAAGAGATTTCTTTAAGATGGTTTTGTTAAAGTCCAGTGCACATGATAAATGGTGCTGGTGGCCCAATGTGATCTAGAGAAGGGACACAATATACAAGCTAATTCATAATATTGTAGATCATAAATTCTTCAGATATTAACTCTGCCATTTTCCAGTTGCTGAACAGTAGGAATAGCCAGGAGTAGACATTTTTCTGTTAAAAAAAATCACATTCCAAGAGCAATTGCAATTCTGTACTACTGAGGATAACTAGGGCCTCTTTTTCAAGAGAGATCAAAACTAATGTTAAATAATAAATGAAACAAGTACACTACTCTACATGCTTACATATAAGTTACTAAAAGAGATTTGTTACATCAATATTACCAGAATATCCAACAGTTAGGGTGATCCATGTTTTGGTGTAATTACTCACATCATTTTGATATTTGGTCAACAGAGTCAGGATCAGCTTTGCATAATGTACTGAACTTTCAAATGTTTGAGCCATCTGACAAAGATTAAGGACCAACATATTGAAGAGCTCACCAGACAATTCTACCTGAAAAGAGAAAACGATAGAAATTGAAGGGCAAAACAAACATTATGTACCCTAAAGTAAGTTTCGGTTGCTTGGGCAATATCAGGCCAATCTATATGGATCCAAGTTTCCTTGGATGCTAAACTAACCCAGAACTTGGTTTATTTATTTATTAAATTTATATAAGACTCCTGGTGGTGCAGTGGTTAAAGTGCAGTATTGCAGGCAAACTCCGCCACAGCCTGAGGTTTGATCCTGATAGAGATCAAGGATGACTCAGACTTCCATCCTTCCAAGGTCAATAAAATGAGGACCCAGATTTTTGGGAGCAATATGTAAATAATGTTTCTACGCTGTAAAGTGTCCAGAGAGTGCTATAAAGCACTTAGGGTGGTATATAAGCCTAAATGCTATTACTAAATGCTATATGCCGTCCATCTCACTATCAAATGACTGCTTTGTATTACTGTATATATTTACATGTTGTATTTGGTATTTGTTAGAGAACTACCAGCATACTGAATTTGAGAGGATAATCTTTAGCTACTCCACGGACACAATTTAGTCAATTATTTAAATTTAAGAAGACTTAAATGCATACAATCACCTGTCTTTCTAGCAAACAATGCACAACTGTAAGAAGGTCTTCTGTCCATGGCACTTTTATAATATGACTGCAAAGAGATGGGGGAATCAAAACAATGAAAGAGATAATTAAAGATGGATGTTCTGTCAGTCACCAAGATTTATGACTATGTTAATTATTAAAATGATTATTAACAATATCAGCTAGATTGGTAGAAAATGGTGCAATATCTTGCAGCATTATGTAAGTGCTCCTCAATTTACACAAATCAGGAAATTAATCTGAAAGTCATATTTAACCATGGTTTCTGATTAACCCACACTGATTCAAGCTCACATATGAAATTGGCTACAGAAGATGAAGTGGAATGATATGTGTTATAGTATTAAAATCTTTTAAATCAATTCAAAACACTTTAAAAAAAAACTACAAAAGGGAGGTTTCAATCCATGGGATATTTGCACAGGAAGGGGGTGCAACTGACACATAAGACAAAGTTGAACGAAAGCTCTCCAGCACAATTGCAATGGAGCAGGTGCATCCAGGAGGAGCCCCAGATGACACACAGATTCTGTAGTTCAACCCCGTCTAAAACCAAAGATGGTAAATCACCAGACACAGAGAAGCTCTCCTCCCCACAACCACTCTGTCTTATCAGGGTTCAGTTGAAACCCCACCCAGACCCCTGCAGCCTCCAGGTATCAGGAAAGAACATCCACAGCATCTTTTAGTCGCTCAGGAGGGAGGTGCATGCTGATGATATTGCATCCCATGACCAAGGATGATCTCACCCAGCAGCTTCATGTCAATGCTAAAAGGAATGAGATCACCAAGTCCTGCAGCCCTCCACAATACAGGGGCCGCAGGCTGGATCTCTCATTCCTTATCAACACTAATTGGGACTGGCCTCTGAGGAAGGAAGAGAACCAGCACCAAACTGTGTTTCCAACCCCCAGCTCCTCGAGCCAACTCAAAAAGATACTGGTCAATTGTACTGAAAACTGACACGAGGTCAAGAAGAATGAAGATGGTTTATAGATCTGTCTGCAATTTTATTCATATAAAAACATAACAAATTTTTCAATGCAATTGCCTGTGTCAGAGAGTAGTGACTGAATATTCTGGAGCATCAGACAATAGCCAGAGTGTCTTTGATTACACGGTCTCAATAGAGGTGCAGTAGTCCTCAAATTACAACCAGACATTTAATGACCATTCGGAGTTATGATAGCCTCAGAACAGCTTTACAGTCTGTAAAATAACATTTTATGATGGTTGGAACTTTACAGTCTGCAAAGCACTTCCAACCATTGTAAAATGTGGGCTTAGTAATTGGTTCACATTTTCAACTGGTTGCATCACGCCACAGACACGTGACCATAACTTACATCGTTTTTGCTGATTTCTGGCAAAACCTACACATTCAGGATAATGGGTTTGTATTTACAACTGAGTGACTCAGACTACAATTGCATGATTTACTTAAATGATTGCCATAAAAGTTTTCATAAAATCAGATCTGGTCACAACTGCAATTCTAATCCCAACTATAGTCATAAATTGAAGATTATCTTGTATTACATTTGTGTTTCCACTTACCTGAACACCAACCTCATACATTCTGGTTCCAAGCACTCCTCAATTAGCTTGCATACCAATCTCAATTGTTCAAGGCCTGCAAAAAACAAGATTTCAGAAATTCACTTTATATCATTCAAGAATCACAAAAATGCAGAGGCATTTGAGTCAAGCTTTATTCCTAAAGACTAACATTCAGGAAATTTCCCACTGCATTCATCTGGGATTTATTCCAACTTTCCAGATTTACCAATAACCCTGAAATTCTCAGTTGATTTCCCATCTATGTTCTAGCCATGATCAATCACACATAGTTTCCAAGGTCAGGCAAGTCTGGCTAGGACCTACTAGTTGCCATTGGCATTTGCTAATTATTAATCCAGTTATTATTGATGTAACAATATCCTTGTATTGGCACAATAATGGGTCAATGACTTTACAAGATGATATAAGTATCTGATTTGGAAATTGCCCAAAAGTGTTCTAAAAGATATGACAGGGAGTACAGTACAGTAAATATGTTGCCATTTTAATCTGCCCAGTGCTTTAAACAATTGCAGAAGTTCCCAAGACTGAAAATTGATTTAGGTCAAATTTATGGACAATTTAAAAAAAAAAAAGATTTAATTTATTCAAAAAATATCCCAGCTGGTCAGTTTGTGCTCAGAAGGTCCCTTCATTAGTACATAATAAAGGAGTCACAATGGAGAAGCCACAATAGAAGACAAAATGATAAGTTCTATACAAATAAATAGAATTTGTTTTTCTGCTAGGGTGTTATCAGTGAGAAAGCCTAGTCCTTGGAACAGGCAAAATAAGAACTGCAGGTGAAGAATTCATAATAGTTTTGTTTTGAGAAAGGTACTGATACAGTTAATCTATTACAAGCTTTGGAACTACGTGCGAAAATAGGAATTGTAAGAGCCTAAAACATTTACATTGTTTGTAATAATTTCATTTGTTAATTAGCCCATTTTATTTACTTGTCTTTCATCATTCCTGTTTGGAAGTTTGCACTCTTGATTTTTTTTTAAAATTTTTCACACAATATTGCTCATTATGAATTTACCTTTGTTTCTATTCATCCTATTAGCTTTCTTATGAAGTCTCTATAGTAGGCATTTCTGTGGTTGTCATTTGTTTTCCCTTTCCTGCACACGTTGTAGCAAAAATGTAAAATCAGATTACAGATTCTAAAAATATCCTACCAGAGATGTATCTGTCTTGGACTTTCTGGAAGCTTCAAATCCTTCAGGAAAATTTCAATTTAGAGTCTCAAAAAGACATTTTAGTACACATTTCTTTCCACTGTTTTTTTTTTTTACAACTTACACCAGGAGGGTCCAACATTGGCAACTTTAAGACTTCTGGACTCTAAATTCTAGATTACTCTAGCCAGCGAATTCTGGAAGTTAAATTCTGCAAGTCTTAACGTTTCCAACACTGGACATCCCTGGTTTACACTCCATGCAATACAGGAGGCCAAGATCCATCCTCACTGGGCCAGTATCCCCCTCTTTATAATCTCACTCTTTATATTTCTGAATGTTGCAAAACTCATCCAAGTGAAACTTTATTTCGATTCCAGCCCTTCAGCATGCAAACACTGAGTTTATTATTGGAAAGAATCCTTCACATTTCTTACAATAATTTAAGTCTCATGCAAAACCGAATAGACCTTTTTTAAAGAAGAAGAATAAGTTCACCTTGCCCTGGAACTTGCACAATAGAAGAAATTAAAGTGCAACAGACTGGGCGAGGATATTTGGAGCAGAACATCATCAGGGCAGTTGTGAGAGGCCAGGAAGCTGTCTCACTCAGTGAAAGAACCTACAGATCAAGAAGACAGAGAGAAAATAAATACTGCCTAGATAATAAACACTGGCTAGGTTTACAAACTGCACTAAGCTAGTATTTAGTTAGCGTTGATGAATTCACCTGTTTTGCTTGTGGTTTAGTGCTATATACTTATGATTATGCTAACTAAGCCACCATTGCTTATTCATAAACCATGCCTTAGCACAAAGTATCAACCAAGAAATAAAGAGATGCTGAAAGGAAGAAAAATCTTTTGATTGTTTTGCTTGGTGGTGGAAGTCAATATGTGAATGACCTTTCTAGATCCCTAAAGAAAAAAATCCTTCTGAAGTTGAAAAATGAGAAGGGGATATTGGCACGTACGTACATACAGTAAATGTTGCTATAGATGCCAGTACGATTGTTGCTTTTCAGGACAAAGGCAGCAACTTGCAAATGTATTTAGAGTTGACGCTAATTAATTTACGTATACATTTTTCAAATTATTTTTTAGTGTTTAGTCACTTATGGACAAACTAGAAAACTTGTATATTTACTTATTAAGCAATAGTCATCCAACATGTAATATGCGGAGGGGTGGGCAAAGAGAATATCTTCATCTACCAGGCAAATTTTCCTCATTTAGTTTCTCTTTTTCCTGACTTTTTCTTATCTCAAATGATTGCCACAAGTTCTGTAGTTTGATCTAAATTCTTTGCATGTTTCGGTATTCTTTCCCTGATAACTCTCTCTCTTTTTCCCATTTCCTACTTGTTAATCTATCCAAGGATGTATTAATTTATGTCTCCAAAACCAAGAATTCACTGTTTATACAGAAGGTCAAAATAATGAGCATTCAAGTAGTTATTTTTCTTACAGCTTTCTCAGTATAGGAGTTCTGGATATTTTTACCGATGTTTTAACCAAAGGCTTTCCTTCTTTACCTGTTTAAGATTTTCAATACATACCCGAGGTAAGAAAAGCTTTTCAGCAAGTATTGCTGCCTTCTTGTAGCCAAGTTCAGGTGAAAGTGCTACTATCCAGCAGCAGAACTGCAGAAGCTCATTCTCTGGGCATTCTGAGAGTTTAAGCAGTGAACATAAATCTTCTAGCTAAAGGAAAGGAAAGGAAAAGAGACACAGTATTGTTCAAGTAATCCATTACCACAATATCACTTGTATTTGGATCAGTTACAAACGGGATTCAAGATTAGCTATTTGGTTTTAATAAAGACCCTAAGTCCGATCAAATGATCTTATGTGGAGGCCTATTTATGAATCTTCAACTAAAGTGTAATTTTTAATTCTACTAACCTGATCTGGAGTACACTCATTCAGAATTTGTAGCTCAGGAGGAAGAGTTCCATTGGAACACTGAAAGGAAAAAAAACCCTATAGATTGTAAAGAATACAGGCCATCCAGAGCAAATTCAGTGAAAAATACTTACATCAAACTGCATCTCTAGCAATTCTTTAAGTTTTGATATATGGTTCTAAAATACAGAAGAAAAATGAATCACTCTTGATACCAGGGTTAAAGCTTCAGAGTATGCTAACTTAAGCTATTTATTAATGCAAGTTTAACAGTTTTAAAAATAACGTTGATGTAATATATTCTACTGAAGTTCTAGGATAAGAAGCAGCAGTTGAAAAAGAAACAGAAACTCCTGGTTCAAATTGTACACATAAAAATATGTCTCAATCCTACTTTCTATTTTTTTAAAGTAAAACAAAAACGTTATTTTTGCCTCCTATCACTTCCTTAAAAACATATGGCTTGTTCTAATTGTCACTGAGAGAAAAGATGGATGCAAAGCCTCACTGGCAATACATTTGTACTCTTTAATTCATCAACAAAGCAAAAGAGTAGAAGAATTTAGAAGAGTTTACATACTTTCATATGACTAGGAACCTCTGTTACAGTCTCATGCTTGGAACTCTGGCTAACAATTCTCTCTTCTACTTCATCTTCTCTGAAAGAAAACTGATTGACGCTACTTAGGCAGCGAACATCTTCATTTCCAAAAGTATCCAGCACAAGTTCTTTCTTAGTGCTTTCTGTTCCAGCATCATGCAGTTCAGACTGTGGTTGAGAAACTTCTGTATCCAACTTAATTTCTAGTTGGGACCTCTTCCTCCGATTCTCCTCTTCAAGATTCAGAAATTCTTCAGATGCTTTTCTTTTTTTCCTAATCTGAGACCCAGACTGAAAAGTATTTCCAGCTGGCATCAAGCAAGGATTTTCCAGTTTAACAAACCAGGTTAATTTTCTTTCTAAATTAGCATTGCTGCTAGTATGGGCCACAATCTTCTGGCATAAATGTTTCAGTTGATGTTGGCATGTGCTAGATAACAAGACAGGGGTCAAAAAGCTCTTCTCTTCTATACCTGCTTGCAGTAAATCTCTTAATCTCTGTACCCATAAATCTGGATTGGGATCTTTTCTAGAGGCCTGAAGCAGACAGCTGAGGCAGTCCTTTGGCACTGCAGATTGTACTATAAGCAACAAGGAAAAGAGATTTCTTTGGCACAACACTGGAAGCAGCATCAATACTGGTTTCCTGAAATAATTATATAGAAGATAGAAAAAAATGTATTTCTTCAATTATTATAAGACTAAAATGTTCATTATGTACCACAGATAGTTACATAATTCGCTATTTAGTACACTACAGGCAATATTTTTATTTTATTATTACCCCAAAAGCCCTTATTTCCTTTAGAACAGGGGTATCAAACTCAAGGTCCAGGGGCCAGGTTCGGTTCATGGGATGCTTAGATCTGGCCCGTGGGGCCACCCTGGAAACAGCAAAGGACCATCCCACGGTTGGGAGCTGAGCTCCATTTTCTCTGGCAGAGGGTTGCAGGAAGCCATCACAACCGAAAACGGAGCTCGGGAGCCCATTGTCGCTGGCAGAGCACTCAGGTCACCACAGGCACCCCCAACACATAGACCAGAAACTGAAATGTATCTAGGATCTGTAATGTGGGATCCTGGTTTTTCTAGGATTCCACATGATACAATAACTTTTTTTCTTTAGAAAGGGAGGAAGACAAGAAAGGTATAGAATTGCCATATTAATCTTCATCTTCACTGGTTCTTGAGGGGAAAATTACATTTCAGGATCCCTAAATAGGCCCCTTCTCAGGAGAAATAAGCCTAACTCACATGATAAGAGTCTTGTTGGGCTCTTCAAGCACTGGTTCTTGAGAGCACAGTTTCTCAGTGAAGACCTGCCAATTGAAATGTTGTCTTCTTTTTTCCACAGCGAGTGACCTTTGAAGTGTTCGAAAGGCAGCCATGACCCCCCATTGTCCAGACATCAGCGTGCAGAGAAGAAGTCGAGAAGAATTATCAAATCTCTGCAGTAAAGAAGCCATAGGGCTAGCCATGTTGATATACCTGTTGATCAAATTCAAATATGTATATACATACACGCACACATGTATGTATGTATGTATATACACAGACACACACATATGCATAGTATATAAGTATATACAATTATAAAAATACACACAATCACTGTAGCTGTCAACTTAGTAAAGTGGTTGGTAAGTGAATTTGGCTTCCCCACTGATTCTGCTTGTTAGAAGGTCCCAAACATGATTGGCTCATAAATATGGTAAATATGGGTCAGTTGCCAAGCATCTGAATTTTGATCATGTGACCATAGGGATGCTGCAACAGTCATAAGTGTGAAAAATAGTAGTAAGTCAGTTTTTCAGTGCTATTATATCTTCAAATGATCACTAAATGAACTGTTGTTAAGTCAAGGACTACCTGTACCAGTTTTCAAACTGATACCATATAGTACCATGAGACACAGCATATTTATCATATTTTGAACCAAAACAGGGTTACATGTGAACACTCTACATGGGCCCAGAAAGAAGAATTTACACTAAGAGCCCTAGAATGTAATACTGGTCAAATGCATAATGGTACAATTCAAAATTTGGAAAAGCAAAACCACCATCGTTAGCAATAGCATTTTCAGATATCATTAAAACCCAATAGATACATATGAAACAATGTAGTGAGTTTTACGAAAAAGTATCCGGGGAACTATACTCATATGAAGCACCTTTATTTTGCCCCCAATTTTAAATCTGCAGGATACCTTTCCTCTGTCTTTCTGCCCATATTATGGTATCTGAAAGAGAAGTCTCCATCTGGTGCCAACCTTTACAGAACAGAACATCATCAGCAAGCAAACCAGAGCTGGACATTCTTGTCTATTCCCAGTTCTCTGGAGCAATAGTCCCATATCAGACTGGCCTCAACTCTGCTTATCTTTTGTAAAGCCATAAAGACCTGGTTGTTTCAGTAGACCTCTGGAAGTTCACTTAATCTTTTCTGGATGGGATTATTCTATGGATGTTATTTATTATATTGGTTACATTTGCCTTCTTAGTCTTATTACTGCTCTGAGATCCATAAACTTTGATCCATAAACTATTCCAACTTTGACATGATTGGCATGAAATAAGCCTAGAAAAATAAACTATGTCTTCACCTGAGAGAAATGAAATGTATCAGAACAGCTTATACCAGTGTTCCTCAACCTTGGCAACTTTAAGATGTGGGACTTCCACTACCAGAATTCCTCTGCCAGTAATAATGATAATAAACCTTAAGAACAAATGCATACAAAACCAGAATTGAGAAGATAGCAACTTCTCAGACAGCAAATGCCACCTCTGCAAAGAAGCTGAAGAAACAGTGGATCACCTGGTCAGCTGCTGCAAAAAGATCGCACAGAGATCTCTCTGTGACACATTTGACACATGACAAATGAAGAAGCTAAATTGTTCTGGGACTTTACAATTCAAACAGTCAGGCAACTGCCGCATAACACCCAGACTTAACAGATATTGACAAGAAAGACAACAAAAAAAGTCTGGACACTGGAGACAGAATAGAAAACCAAATGTTGGAGACAATAACAAAATACAAAATGCAAATAGAAATAGAATGACTGTGGCAAAAGAAAGCAACAGTAGCACCAATAGCAATAGGTGGCTTGGATGCATTCTCAAAATAACTGAAGCACCACTTGAATAGCATCGGTGTGACAAAATCACCCTGAGTCAATTGCAAAAGGAAGCTTTGTCTGGAACAGCTTACATCTTGCAATGATATGTTTAGCATCATCAAACAACATATGTCTATCCCAGATCCTTGGGAAGGTCTACATACACCCTTGCAGGGACGTGCGGAGGAGTTTTCAAGTTTTCTGCAGGATAAAATCGCTCAGATTCGGAGAGGGCTGGACC
>JAEANM010028832.1:0-10295 GCA_017656035.1 Myanophis thanlyinensis | reverse complement strand
AAAGCCGCTGAGAGGTCTAATAGGACCAGGATAGAGGAGCAACCCCTATCCCGGGCCTTCCAGAGATCATCCACCAAAGGAAGTGTACTTCCCATTGGGTCAGCTGGCTTTCCCCCCTCCTTCTATCCTTAGTGCTAGGAATGGCCTTTCCTATTTTTTTTTATCCTGATGCTTCATTGCCTACGGGCATCAGGAAATGAGCTGGCTTGAGAACAAGCCTACTTTATGGCTTAAAGTAGGCAAAAAGGACAAAAAGGAAGATCTGCTTCTATTGTCTGAAAATGAGTGGTCTGAAAGTTTATGCAGTTCTTTGCAAAGAGGGTAGAAATATGGACATGGACCTTGGATTCAATACTGTTAATTGAATATGCTTTCTATTTCATAATGATTCATATTACTGATACAGTTAATACTATGTTGCTGAATATTTGTTAACTGACATTAACTAATACTCTTATTTGAATGTTGATACGCTTTATATAATAATATTGAAACTAATGTAGATTGCTAAATCCATATTTCTTATATTTAAACTGCATGAATCATCTTAAACACAATCTACATGGGAAAAAATGTGGTGTCCAAATAAATTGACTATTACTTGGTTTATTTATTATACTGGCACCAACACATATCCCCGTCTGTCTCTTTCCAACACTTAATGGAGGCTTACATTTTTCACAGTATAGAATATTTTGCTGCCCTCAGAGTGCATATAAATGGATGCCATCAAAATTCAATATACTGATAAGAACAAGTAGACCTGAGGAAATTCACAGGGTTAATACACATGCCAATGAGGTTTGTAGAGATGGTTGAGGAATTCAGTTTTTATGAATTCTTATATGATTGGCATTCCCTTCAAGGTTAAGTATCACTAAAATATTTTAAATCCAATTTGACACAAAATATGTGCTAAATGTCTAGCCTCTTTCTACATTCTGTACAATACATTACATGTTTCTGTATAACCTCCTTTATTTTAATTACGTTTCCTGCTGTTTCTAAAACAGCAATGCCCAAATTATGGACAGATGGATCATACTGTGATACAGATTAGAAGGGAAAAGGTGATTTGGAGGTTAGGTGGATGCTCATATATGCACCTGTCAGCAACTCCTAAAAACTTATTTATTTATTTAAAACATTTGCATAGCCGCCTATCTTGAAACAATTATGCGTGTCTTATAACCAATCTATCTATATAAAAATGGATCTATGTGTGTATGTTCCGGCATAACTCTGGAATGCCTTGAGCAATTTCAACCAAACGTGGTGCACAGATGTTTTACTCTCTGGAAACAAATATTGTGGGGGGTAAGACAGTCCTAGCACCACTAGGTGTGTCTGTGTGTGTGTGTGTGTGTGTATGCGCATGTGTGTGGTAAAATTCACCCAGTTTGGACCGGTTCAGGCAAACAGGTAGCAGAAATTTTGACTACTTTGGAGAACCAGCAAATTCAACCTCTGGCTGGCAATGCCCATCCGCCTGGTCACCCAGTCGCTGCATTGCTGCTCACCCCGCCTGGTCAATCCACCTACCTGTTCCACTCCACTCTGCCCTGCCCTGCCCACTCTACCCCACCCCACTCCATCCAGTCACTCCTTATCTTGTGTGCTTCCCTGGCATAGCACACTGTGTGGCTCCTTGCTTGCCTGCCTTGCCAGTTTCCATTATGCCTGCAGCCCAACTGAATAGCCCTGATCTGCCTGCCTGGGTAAGTAAGCCTGCAAGTTGCTAGCTACCCCACCCCTGTCCCAAACCTTGCCTTGCCACGGCAGCTCCATCACACATGCCACGTGGCACAGCCTAGCTAGGCCCCAGTCCCCAGCCTTGCCTGCCTCACTGCTGCTCCATCACACATACTTGCAAACTTCCCTCCATCCCTGGGCTTGCTTTGCGCTATGTGGCGTGGCTAAATTGCATACGTCACAGCCTAGCAACCTGCCCATCCCCCATCCCCAGGCTTGCCTGCACAAACTGCCTTCTTTTTGCTGCCTGCTGCTCTTGCTGGGAGAGCCACCAATTTAGCAGCCATGAGCTACTGCTTTGGGTCCTTTAAGTCTCATCTGGAAAGTGCTGCAACTGAGAGAAACCGATTCAACAGTGTTTTCCAGGTGGGAGTTAGAGGAAAGTGGAGGCTCACAGCTGCTAAATTGCAGAAGATGTTCTCCCAGCATGAGCAGCAGCACAGAGAAGCAGCTGCTGCCCCGGAGAGCAGAGATGGAGTGGAGGAGGTCCTGAAAAGCTGCTCAGTTGACTGTTGCCACATGGAAGAAGCCATGTGCATATGGGGAAGCCTCACCACATGGTGGAGCCATGCACATGCACAGGAGCCATGTGCACACTCATGTGCTAAAGCTGCATGCACAAGCGCATACCCTCACATTTTCAGTGAAGCGGTGATAAGATTTTTTGAACACCACCACTGGTATGCTTGCACTCATTGGGGTGTGTGTGTCAAAGGAAGCTTGATGGAATGAAGAGGTAGCCTCAATGATTGGCTGCAGCAGGTCACAGCAGAGCATGGCTTGATTGCCTGGGTTAGATCATGTGGTATGGAACCGATGGTCGCAGATGGAGACACATAAACCTGGAGGCCATCTTTCACGAGAGGGTGAGTGAGCCTCTTGCCTTCCCTTACGGAAGATTGGGTGTGAGGTTAAAAAGAGAGTGAAGCAAGAGGAAAGAATGGTGGCTCTCGGTTCACACTGTAGATGTAATTAATTCCTTTCCCCCTCTAATACTGGATTGGGATACATAAATACCCAGGCAATGCTGGGTTATCAGCTAGTAAAATATAAAATGCAACACTGATAAAACTAAAAAGAGAAAATCAGATGCCACAACCCCGTTCCTTGATGGAACTCACATTTGCATCCCATATTGACCTCTCCCTATCTCAACACCTGGAGGAAAAGCCAAATGTTAAGTCCGCTCTGGAAGGAGAGAAGGGTTGGGGGCTGGTCACATCTCAGAGAAAGGGTGTTCCACAGAGTAGGGGCTGCAATAGAAAAGACACATTTCCAAGGATGCACAAGATGGCAGATGTCCTCTGTGGAATGGATAGATATTCCAGGGGGAAAGTGGTCTTGCAGGAAACCCAGTCCCATGCCATGTAAGGCTTTTAAAGGTAACCACCTGCACACCTTAAATTGCCCCCGAAGCCAGCACAGCTCATGCAACAGGGGTATTATGTAGGTGTAAATCTAGGGATCAACATTGCTGCACTCTGGATCACTTATAATTTTTAGATGGTTTGCAAGGCTGCCCCATGTTGTAATCCAAATAGGAGGTGATCAAAATGAGCAAGGCCTGAGGTTCCCATAGCCATGGATGTAACCTTCTCATTAAGCAGTAGCTGTAAGTCCAGGAGAACTTGCACATTGTGTGCCAGCTCTTTCTGGTGACATGAAATGTCAGCTACAGTTCAAGATAACATGTCCCCACCACCAAGCATCAAACTCTCCATA
Source organism: Myanophis thanlyinensis (assembly GCA_017656035.1). Classification (NCBI taxonomy): domain Eukaryota; kingdom Metazoa; phylum Chordata; class Lepidosauria; order Squamata; family Homalopsidae; genus Myanophis; species Myanophis thanlyinensis. Next base: position 6,821 of record JAEANM010028832.1, on the reverse strand, counting down.
GTGCTGAGTCAAAGTTAGTTCCCTCCTCATAACCCAGGCACTTGGTCAGCGTCATAACAGCATTACAACGGCAACACAGCTGTTAAGTAATCTGGCTTCCCCATTCATCTTGCTTCTCATAAGGTGATCACTTGACCCTGGGACACTGCAACCATCATAAATATGAGTCAGTTGCCAAGCCTCTGAATTTTGATCACATGACCAAGGGCTGCAGTGGCTGTAAATGTAAAAAATGGTCACAAATCACTTTTTTTCAGTGCATTTGTAACTTTGAATGAGTCACTAAACAAACAGTTTTAAGTCAAGGACTGTTTATAAGTGCTCATTCTCCAAATAATATTTCTTTAACAAATCTAGAAGAGCTGTTTCTTCAACTTGGAGAGATGAAGGCATATTAGCAGTGCTTCAAAGGGAATGACTTTGCATGAGATGGAAAGCCCATTACTCTCTAGATGCTTTCTATGTGAAATCCCATCCATCCCAGTCAGTATGACAAATAGCCAAGAATGGTGGGAATTGTGAAAAAACAGCATCAGGGGATCATACATTTTTCATATATTTCCAAAAATCTCAACCATTACTCTCTACAGAAGCAAATCTAGGCTTTTGCTGAAAAGCTCTCTCTTTATACTTTTATTTTGTTGTTGTTTTCACAGATATAAAATTTAGAAAAAGGAAGAACAGGTGGTGGTAATATAATAATACAGATGAATAAGCATTATTATGCTGGAGTGCTCATATTCTGATTTCTATGATTGAATTATTTCATGTATCCACAAAACTAAAACCCTGGTGAAATATAGAGAAAGAGAATAATACAGTATGTGGAATTACAGCATACTGCTACCTAGAAAGCAAAATCAGAAAGACAGATTCAATCACATTATTCTTGTCACAGTGGTGATCAAAGTGCATAAAGGTAGATTGTTGAATACTCCGTCAGTTAACCATTCAACACTTGTCAAGTCTTTCTTTGAGAATATTAGCTTTTGTATTTTTAAGAATTGTTGTTTATGGTATTAAAAATAACTTCTGAGGGAAGATGGATGATTAATAGGTATGAAATTTAAATAAAATAAAACAAACTTCACAAAACCCATGAAAAGTCATTCAAAGGCATTCTCTTTCAAAACTTGCCACTTTGCATGAATATAATATATAGTGGTGATATATATTGCATATAATACTTTTTTAGAAATGCCTTTGAATCACTTCTGATTCCTGCGAACTGCCTTGTTTCCTTGGTAACATTTTCAGAAGTGGTTTGTAATTGCCTCCTTTCTAGGGCTTAGAAAGAGAGACTGGCCCAAAGTCACTCAGCTGGCTTTGTAGCTAAGTCAGAGATAGGTTTCTAGATTCTAGCTTACTAATTTTTACAATAAAAATTTCTGATAACATTTTTCAGTTCTGAAAAAAATCAATAAAACAGGTAATGGAAGAACAGACTGCAATTGCGCTGCTTATTACTTTATTTCACTTTAGCATTTATGTTATGATCCTACAAGACAAACATTTACTACTATTAATTGAAATTATTTTGGTGTGTGTGTTATTATGACTATTTAAGTAGAAACTAATACAGTATTAGCATAATGTTTATTTCACACTGCCTGTCTCTTTCCAGTAATTTATATATTGTACACTTGAAGAAAATTCTATTATTTTTTTGTTTTTGCTGAACAGTAAATGCTTTAGGGACAAAGTTATTGTTGATTAGGGCTACATTGTTGAAAAGGGCTGAGAGGATAAAAGTCTTATGGGCTTCCACATTAAAGCAGCTCCAAAACACTTATTCTCATATGAGTGCTTGAAACATTTTTTGCTGTACTGCCATAATTATGTAGAAAGAAGCTGTGGCACTGACTTGGGAATTGATAATCAGGCAAGCTGTGACTTATCCCTTTGGGCAAGTATTGCCCAGCTCTAAAATAATAATAATTTCTTGCTTCAGTCTTTGGGATTTTCTCCTTCTCATTGTGTTGGATTGATTTTAGAAAACAGGAGTCTGCTGACTGAAAGGATAACATGTTTCAGTGCTGATTACAACTGGGCATTTATCATTCAATGTTTGTTTGGCATCATTACCAAATAGACAGTTGTGAATAAAGAAGAATATTTTTTTTATAAAGTTTAAGAACTCAGGCATAAAAAGAGTTTCCAGTGAAATGACAAACAGTACCAGTTTGTTTGGAGCAGTACACTGACTGGTCTTTCATCAATTATCATTATATAACCATTTAAGTAAAACAATACTTATGTGAATACATTACATGTTACATACTTATGCAACTTTATTAAATGCTGTTCATTATGTGGCATGTGATTATGCCCAGCCACCTTTCTTTGTTCCTTCTGCATGGGGGATTTTTTTTTTAAAAAAAATAATTTTAAATTGTTTACTTTCTTCTAAATAATGGAAATAATAATAATAACTGTGGTTGATAAGAAGAAAGTATGGATAATGGATGCAGCAATACCAGGAACTATTAGAAGGGGAAGACATCGAGTAACAAATTCTGAAAACCAAAGTTGAAAGATTATAGCATTAACCAACCATGGTGGTCCCAGTGGTTATTGGCACCTAGAACATCTGTGCATTGAAAAAAAATCTCCACCTGTGAATTGCAAAGGCCCTTCTGCTTAGATCTGCAAATCATGCTGGTACATTACGACATCCTACGATCTTGGGAAGAACTTGGTGCACATGAAAGCCAACACCAGCTAAAAAACTAGAAGATATGTCTTTGTTATAAACAGCTATTAATAATAATAATAAAGTAGAAGAGAAAGAGTAGAAAAAATATCATAAAATACAAAGACCTGCAAATAGAAGTAGAATAATTGAGGCAAAAGAAAACAAAGATAGTATTATTAATAATAGATGCCTAGGTTGCAATGCCAAAACATCTGGAGTACCATTTGAACACTAAGTCAATTGCAAAGTGCAGCTTTACTTGGACTATCTTATATCCTCCACAATACCTTTAACACCATATCAAGCATCAACATCTGCCTATCTTAGGTCTTTGGGAAGAACTTAATATAGGGATTTAGATTTCAAATTCAGTATAAACATCTGATTCTGACAAATCATCATCATTATCACCACCATTATCATTATCCCTTTAACCCCATAAAACAAGAACATCTACCTACCACAGGTCATTGAGAAGGTCTCAATAGGTGTTAAAAATACCATTCTAAACTGGTTATGTGATAAACCGTAATATTAATGTCACATTAACGAAAAAATGTACTTCTGACACACTTACTGAGATAAGTTTAAGAATTTTTTTTCTATTATTACCCCAGCACCAGCAGATAGCAATAAAATATACCCAAGATTTGCAATAGATATGCAGAGAAGACACCAAATCAGTGGTCATGTACTATTATATTCTGAAGGAAATCTTATCAAATATTATGTCTAAAACTATGTATGTATCATTAAGCTAATATACCATACTTGCATGTTAAGTATGCAGCCACAGAGGACTGAATAATGCATGTACCTTCTTTGTAATTATTCTCTTGAGCTACTTTTGTCCGTATTCCCCTTTATTGAGCAAAAAGGTTGGCATAGGAAATTTTGCATAACTTGAATCACAATAATGGAATGGTAGTTTGGAAAGCAAGAATTATGTAACAACTTTTAAGATTGATCCTAGTAATTATGGGAGAGAAGAATAACCAGTAGGAGGTATAGCATTAATGTTCATCCCGGTTATTGCTGACCTATTTTTGCTTCTTTCTAGTCAGGAGAAGAAATTTGTTTAAGATTTCTATGTCAAAAACAAAGAGAAAAAGTGCTGCTTCCTTGACTGTGATATGACAAAAACTTGACATTCTCTCTGAAAAAGGAAGATAAGTAGCACTCATACAGATAGCAAATCAATTATAAACATTTACTCACTTGGGGTACAGTAACATAAGTACTAGAAATTCCATTTCAAAACAACAATTGCCTCAAACATCCAAAGACCAAGAAGTGTTCCTGTAATAGTCTACTATGGTCATGTAGCAATCAAACCACAAAGAACTCTATTCTGCAGCATTAGCTGAATCACAGATCCAGCCAAAACAAAAGATTGTCCCGCTGAATGCCTACATGCTGTCAAATTTAGTTTATCAGCCTCACAGTTATTACAATTTATTCTGTTGTCTGAGCTTAAAATGTCACTGGGAATTCATTAGTATGGTACTACTTCTGATAAGGGCATATTAAAGGTTATAGAAATAATATATTATCAGAGACTAAGCATGTACATCACTCGACATGCATTCTTTATCAGTAATGGTTCATTTATGAAATATATATGATCATATTACCTAAAGTGTTTCTTAAGATATATGTGTGCATATATGCACGTTTGTAAATATTCTGATGAACTTTGTGAATGGTTCCCAATTACATGTCTATCAGTTCAGAAGTTAGGTGTAATCATTGGCAGACAAAATCTATTTGACATGCTAACCAGAAATCCAAGACAAGGCTTTTGATCAAAAGTTTTCAAATATTTCACTAAAGAATCCCAAAACAAGCAGTTGTATTGTTTGCTCTCTATTGCCCATTTCTCAGTTTCTCACTAACAAGATAATTACAAAGTATTGTCAAGTGCTTTTTCTGCACTGCTCTTAACATGAACTTGCATTAACATTTAATAAGCCAGTTGCAAGGCTCCAAGAGTCAGTCTGTATTTGTTGTTGAGTCTGGAATGCTGCATTGGTTAACAATCTTTCTTTAATTCCTCTTTCCTTACTTCCAGCAAAAAGAGCAATATGATTAACCACTTTTGTAACCCAAATATTCATTGTATTTTCAGCCCAATTCATAAATGGCAATCCTATTATTTTCTGAAAAATAATAGTGGGCTTAGTGGATCTTACCTTTTATTAAATATGCATAGGATTGGCCTGCTAGAATACTGGGCTAATAAAATCCACTAAGAAATCGGAAACTTAACTGAACAGTTTAAACTCACCAGTTTTCTCAGTCTTGTGTTTTGGACTCTCTTGTCCTGGAAGGCATGGGCATGGCCCTTCACATCGAGCTACAATGTTTTTGCCAGATGTGCAGGCATGAAATTCCAACTTGCACTGTAAACACAACAAAACAAACACAATTTGTTTGATGTAAAATTGGAATGATGTGAAAATTGGACACAGATGTGAAAATAAACATTGTCATCAGAATAGAATCTTGAGAGTAAGTTTTTGTGGTCTGACTTCCAAGTTACTTGCGGTACTCATTGATGCTTCTTGCTATGCTTATATAACACCAATTCTCTGAGCATGTCATTGTCTCCCAATTGCATCGAGTGTAGTTCAAGGTGCCTACTTATTTTCTCTAAGCCCTGCAAGGCATAGAGTTTGGTTACTTGAAAGGCCACCTTTTTTTCAGAATATTTGCCCTCCCCATGGGCTCCGATAGAGAAAGTTTACTCCAGTTCCCTTTATTGAAACATTTCATCTTGTGGGACCAGGTCTTCTATCTTATGGAGCAACCTTCCTCTTGACATATAAACACTGTCAAGACTTGGCTCTTTTCCTAGGAAATAAATGCTTTGGTGTCCTGATTGAATGATGGTGGTACTGCTATTTGAATCACCATCTACTTCTGTCATTATTGTTTGTAAGCATATACATTATAACAATATTATTTTCATTAGGCTTTGTCACCTTGGTTGAATCGGAGGGCTATATAAATGTTTTAAATAAGTAAATGAGTATGTAAGTCAGTAAGTTTGGCTTTAAGAGATCATTCATATTCACAATCCAAAATGTAAGCAAGGAACAGAATACATATACTTATTTAGTAAAAATTTAAATAAATCTGAATTGAATTAATTACAATTAGCTAGATTTTTTTTCTTAAATATTTAGAAATCACCGTCCATCAACAAGTTTCAAAAAGATTCTTAAGGACTTGGATGACTGCATGAACCTCCCAATGTGTGATAGTGCCAGCGAGACAGATAGCCGTCATGACCACTCCAATCCTCTCTTGCTTTTTTTGGCCAAATTAACGGATCGGATTTAAATGAACTAATCTGGACAATTGACCTGGACAGCCTGGACCAACTCTGGTTCTGAAGCTAAGCTGGTCGGACCGTGAGAAAGAGCAGGGATGAGGAGCCCAGGAGAAGAGTGGAGGAGAATGGCGCCGGAATGCTGGGCTCAGACGACTGAGTGCAGGTGACAGACAGGCTCCACCGGGGCAGGCCGAGATGGCGATGCCGGAACAGAGCACAGAGGTGAGGAAACGAAGGCTCCAAAGGCTTTGAAGACTCCAGGAACCAGCTGAGGCACCAAGGCGGAAGCCACATGGACCACCTAGACATCGCAAGGTGGCAGCACCGAAGGCAATGGTGCTGAGAAGAGCAAGTGGAAGACTTCCAAAGACACTGATGAACCGAGATGAAGGCTACAAGCTACCATTGAGGTCCGCCAGAGCAGCAGCGCCAGAAGCCTCGGGAAACCAGGCCCACTGGCAGCAGCACCAGGAGCAGCCTTGGCTAACCAGGCTGCCAGACGCAGCAGCGCCAGGAGCAGACCCACAGCAAAAACCTCAAGGAACAATGAGGACTGCTGTGTGTAAGTAGCTGTGGGAACATCAGACATCCCACCCCCCTCACTCTCTCAGGTCTTCAAATTGTAAATCAAACTGTAAATGTAATTTAATCTTATTCTAATTTCCTAAAGTGTAAATTTCCTAAATCTCAATTGTAAATGTTTAATTTAACTTTCATAACCACGAGCTGTTACACAAAGCATTACACTACATATTGTACCATGTATGATTGCGTATTTATTTATTTATT
>JAEANM010028831.1:0-10295 GCA_017656035.1 Myanophis thanlyinensis | reverse complement strand
GGCAGGAAAGAAACATTCTGGTGTTGTTTCTAGTCTAATCTTTATTGCCCTGCTTACAGAAACTGCCCACCCAGTCGTATGACCTCCCCCAGCCACACCCATCAAGCCACGCCCACAGAACCGATAGTAAAAAAATGTGAATTCCACCACTGCAGGTAGTCTTCGACTTACAACCATTTGTTTAGTGACCATTCAAAGTTATAACAGCACTGAAAAAAGTGACTTAGGGTGATTTTTGTACAATTATGAGGATTGCAGCCTCCCCTTGGTCACATGATCAAAATTCGGACACTTGGCAACTGGCAGGTATTTATTGATGGTTGCAGTGTTTCTTGGTCATATGACACCCTCTGCCAAGCAAAGTCAGTGGGGAAACCAGATTCACACAACTTGGTTAGAAATTTAACAACTAATTAGCTAAGTTGTGGCAAGAAAGGTTGTATAATGGGACAAAATTTATTTTACAACTGTCTTGATTAGCAAAGGAAATTTTGGGCTCAATAGTGATCATAAGTCAAGGATTACCTGTAGTTATTGTATAGGTTATAGAGCCTGTTTGGTTTAGTAGTTGAGGTACCAGATTAGAAACCAGGAGATTGTGAGTTCTAATGTTAGATATGAAAGCCAGCTGTGTGACTTTGGGGAAGTCACTGTCTCATCCCAACCTACTTCACAAGGTTGTTGTGGAGAAAAATAGGAGCAGGAAGGAATATTAGTTATGTTCATTGCCTTGAGTTACTTATAAAGTAATAATGGTAGGAAATAATAAAAAATATAAATAATTAGAATGTGAATGTATCCCAAGATGTCTATTTATGTTTTTTAAGGCTTGTTTACATTTTTTTTCTTTTCAAACTTTGCTTTAGAAAACGTGTATATGTTCTCAAAACCTATTAAATATGTTCAAGTGGCACAAACCTCACAAACTAATTTTCAAGCACAAAGATTAGTTATCTTTTCAAAAGCAGCAGGAGAGCCAAAGAAAAGCAAAGGGCTAGGGGATTTGATTCATTTTATTAACTTTATGTATTTTGCCCCTGCAAAATCCAAGGAACTGCTATGGTAGATGCAACAAGAATTTTCTGTATCTCGCTGTTTGCCATTTAGCATTTATCAGATGTTTGCAACCCAGATCTACTAGTCTTAGACAATATGATTAAAGTACCGCTGTTTATCTGTGTTCTAGTCTGATATTTGAAATCAGAATTAATTGTAGCAATAAAATACATTATTTTGAAGAATGCTTATAAGATGTATATTACTGCAAGACTCATTTGACTTAAGTGGGGCAACCTTAGCACTGTGCAGGTGTTGTTCTGACGAATCATGCACATGTTCTAATAAATTTTCCAAGCTAACTTTTTTGACTTTTCTCTCCCTTTCTGTAAAGCAGCAACTTTAGCTCTAAAATAACAGTCCCTCTGTGTGTCCAGTGACCTTCCTTCATCTCGACAAAGTACTGAAGCTGTTATGTAATTTAAAAAACAGCTATGCTCAATATGACAACAGTCCCTCTATTTATTCTGGACTCTTCTATTAAATGTGTAAAATAATTTTTACCTTCCAGTTGGCTGTACAGCGGTAGCTATGCCATTTCTGAAAAAATATGGGGCAGGAAGCAGGAGGAGGGGGAAATTAAAAGCCTTTAACAATATCAATCTGTGCTAGCCTACTTAAAAATAAAACCTATTGACTCCAATAGAATTCAGGCATCTACTGGATATGTTGGACTGTGGCCTCGGTTTCTTTTAATGGAAGATTGATGCACAGTGTTAAATAATGTGAAGTTTTAAATTTTGTCAGTGTGCAGGAGGCTCCTTTGCTTTGAGGAACACTTGCATTCTGCTTTTAATGACAAAACTTGCATAATTCATAATTCCATATCCATACTCCTCTAGTTTGAGACTGTTCATTAAATATGGCTGTTTCTTAAAACTGCTACAGTGGTATGCTAGGTTTTACTTACCAATTAGTCACATTTGCCACCTGTATTTCATTTGCCACAGTATAGTTTTTGCATCATTTTTGCCTGCTGTTTTTTCCAGTGCAGTCCAAAATTGTTAATAAATTCCCAGGCATCAGCTGTACTGGCTGTAAATTCTTGAGCTGTATTCCCATAAATATCTAGAGCCACTAGTCCAGGGAAAGAAAGATTCACTGACTTAATTACACTTTAAGCTGTTGTAATTATAACATTTTTTTTTTCCTAACAGGCCATCTGCTATGGCTCACCAAAATCTTTTCTCCAAAGATGTGTTATCTACATATCACTGGCAAGAAAAAAAAATATTTTATCATCTAACTAATGCTGAAATTAAAGTAAAACTGAGTGAATGTTGGCGGGAAAGACTCAAAACTTAAATGTCTTTGCTATAAGCCTTCCTCGGTAGGTTTCAAAGTTGTTTTTCTGTCATTCCAAAAGAACCTTTCAATTTTCTCCACATTTTGCTCCATCAATTCTGGCCATACTTTGAGCTGAACACCATCGGTGCTTAATGTGGCTCACTAGTTAAAATATAGTGTTGGAGGCTAACTCTGCCGACTGCCTGCAATTTGATTCTGACCGGCTCAAGTTTGACTCAGCCTTCCATCCTTCCGAGGTTGGTAAAATGAGGACCCAGATTGTTGGGGGCAACAGGCTGACTATGCAAACTACTTAGAGAAGGCTGTGAAGCACTATGAAGCGTTGTGTAAGTCTAAGTGCTATTGCTATTGTTAATACGGTTCTAATGTCTATCCAGCTACAGGTTCAAAGGATAAATGCCCAAACAAAACAGGTTCTTTACTGACAAATGTTTGATTTGATGTAAATTGCTGGAAATGTTTTACTAACAGTGTTTAATCTAGAATGTCACTCTATTTGTGTCTCAATTTCTGAAGTACTCAAAATTGCCCTCTTCTGCAGTAATAATGACATGAGTTAAAGTAGGGAGATGATATATATAAGTAGAAAGAAGGGAGATCCTGTGTAACAAGAGGATCAAAAGTGATTACTTTTAAGCAACATATGACTATAGCAACATTAAACTAAAAAGATATACCTGAAATATTTTCTTGACATACTACTGCAACCTCTCATTTTGCAATGGGAGTTTTTATCTAATGTTAACTTGCACTGTGTCAGCATCTCTTTTCAACTTGAAACATATAGGATAAAAAAATTCAACGTGTTCCAGAGCATGTCTTTTAGAATATATTTGGTTCACCATTTGTCTTCTCCCACTACAAGTAGGAAGAAGACCTTTTTAATGCAGACTTATATCTGGACAAAGCCAAATTCTCATACTTTTTTGCTTTCAGAAAAATTAAACATATGGTTCTTTGTATACACCAGAGGGCGCTTTTACACAAGTATTTCAAATCATAATGCTATACTTTTAATAGTAATCATAAAGAAATCATCCAATGTAAATAAATTGGACATTTGCAGTTCATAAACAAGCAATAATAAAATAACAAAACACATGAAAGTGAACCATAGCAACAATGGATTGTGAATACTTGAAGTATTTCAATTCATATAATAAATACTTCCTGTACCAACTGTTTTGCAGAATATCTTCTGTAATATCAATAGATCTAAAATAACCAGATCTGGGCTGCAGAAATTAGTACCAAATGCTCTGGTACTGTCTAATGGTCAGTCAGGTTTTTGCATACCAGATTTGGTACTCTTAGAAAACTGCCCTACAGGTCTGGGAAAGAGAATTAATTTCTCTTTAATTAAAAAAAATGTCTGAGTTTATTAAAATAATAGATTCCCCCCCAAACTATAGACAAACAGTAATAAAATTAAAACAACAAAAATCATGATAAAAAATAAAAGAATGTGAAAAGGAAAATAAAATTTGGGAATGGGTTCCTTTTCTCTTTCTTACACATACACATGGTGGAGGCGGGAAGAGGGAACAATATATATCCAATCCTGATCAAAAATACAAGTGTTTTAACAGAAAAGTTTCTTAAGGGAATTGAGGATAGAATGACAACTGGGCCATGGTTTGTAATATGTTTGTTTCTTATATTATACTGTATTGGGCCATATCAGTTGGTATTGTTATTAAAACACCATCCAAATTGATCAAAAAGGAAAATTGAAGGCATTTTTTGCAAAAGAATGCAAAACTGAATGATACATACCAGAATCAAGAATATTCCTCATGCAGGGTTGGGAAAACCAAAGGCCGAATTATAACTGTCTTAGCAACTTCAGTGCTAGCTGGTAACATGTGGTCTGGCTGGAGACAGCTCAGATACTTTCTCATGTCTCTGTTACATTTATGTCAGTTCTAAAATGTAGACCAGACTAAGAAACAAAAGCCATGTTGGTTTAAAACTCCTTTTATTATGGGAAGTGCTTGAGGAACAGAACCTTCCAACTCTGAATGTGCTCTCATTCTCCCCCCCCCACCCCAAATTTTAATCTTTGTGCAAATTAGGGAGGGTCTGCTGAAGCATTTTCTTAAGTTTGTCTCTTGGAATGAGCTCAAGTCTGATTGTTGCCTTGGTAACAAATCTTCCCTCTGACTTTTAAGGCCATTCTCTATGCCCTCCACATCTTGGCTCCACAACCTGGCAACCAAAGACAGCAATCAACTAAGCTGGGCTTAGAAGCCTCCTTAGAAAAGCAAAACACGAGCAGCTGCAGCAGACTGATGTCCCACCCCTTTTTTTCCCTTTTTCTTTTCCAGAGGGAAAGGATGCTTGCTTCTTGTGAAAAAAGAACAAAGGTATGCAGGGCCGGGAGATAATTTCCTGTGAGACTGAGGGCCAGAAGGATGGCAAGGAACATTCTGGTGAATAGGATCTTTGTAACTAATGATATGCCTCATAGCTGCCATTCGGTGGATAGGAAAACTTATCCATCCTCCCACCAACTTTTTGCAAAGTACCTGCAACATATTTTCGAAGGGCCACCCAAAAAGATTGAGAACTCCCCTTTTCCTCCTGAAATTTGTGCTGAATTTCTTATTGTCTTCATTCCTGTCTTTTTGCTGTTGCTATAACTTTGTTATATGAGGTTATCCACAAAATAGATTATGTTTTGTGATAGAAAAAAAACCAAAGTTTAGGGAAAAAATTTATTATATACACTTGAAAGTGACACTTAAATACTACTTTTCAACATATTCACCGAACAAGTGAAAAATTAACAATTTAAAATTATATAAAATTTAAAAATTTTTAAAAAGAAAGGGATTCATTTCCACCCACTTAGCAATCATCTTGATTCTGCAGCCCAAATATGGCAGCACTTATTTTCCAAAGCCAGCACAAGGGGTGTATCTCTATTAACAAGTGTCAGTTTTGGGTGTATAAAGGAGAACTGTTGTTTATAGGAGCATACAGTTGGCCTCTGCTGAAGAGGAAAACCCAATGTGATCTTTTTGTGCATTGCCAGTAGTAATTCAACTAACATAGACACATTTCTTTTTAGAATAGAGCTGGAAGAGACCTTGGAGGTCTTCTAGTACAACCCCCTGCTTAAGCAGGAGATCCTATATCATTTCAGACAAATGACTGTCTAGTCTCTTCTTAAAAACCTTCAGTGGTAAAGCACCCACAACTTCTGAAGACAAGCTATTCCACTGGTTAATTGTCCTTGCTGTTAAGAAGTTTCTCCTTAATTCCAGGTTGCTTCTCTCCTTGATTAGTTTCCAATCATTGTTTCTTGTCTTATCTTCTGGTGCTTTGAAAATAAGCTGACCTCCTGTTCTTTGTGGCAGCTCCTCAAATACTGGAATATTTGGAATATTTGGTTCTTCTTTCATACCCAAATCCAGCAATCATTCTTCATATCTTTAGTCTCCAGAACTTTAATCGTTTTAGTTGCTCCTCCTCCTCCTTAGTTGCACTTTTCCCAAAGTCTCAACATCTTTTTTGTAATGTGGTGACCAAAACTGGATGAAGTATTCCAGGTGTAATATAATTTCACATTCTCCATTTTTTCACATTCTCCATAAGTAAGCTTGAAACACAGATTAATATTACAGAGAAAAGCAACATCTTATTCCAGGCTTGATGGGAGAAAAACTTTTTGAGAGGAAATCTCTTTATTTTATCTCACTTTAACATACCCCTCCATCTTTAGTTACCAAAAGATATTTTAAAACCTCTATAGATTCTCTGCATACAGAGAATTAATTTGGCTGTCTAGATCTCTGTCTCAAACACAGTTTTATAGCTAATTGAAACTTGCTTTCTAGCATCCTAATCCTCATCTGAAGAAATGTAGTTTACATACTCTATGATATGATTATATAATCAGGCTATGGTCTATTAATTCTTACACACAATTATATTTGCTGTTTGAAATTGTACAGAAACTTCCTCCAATCTTCTGTCTTCCAGATCTGTTGGACTTCAATACCTGAATACCACAGTTACATGTTCAACACATCTGGAGGTTCCCAGGAAGTTGAAAGGTGTTTTTTTTTTATGCTTATATTACACTTAAGGCTGTCACTGTAAAGACAAATACCAGAACTCAAGGACAATGCAACCTTCCAAACAATACTTGGAGTGTGTTGGAGGAAACAAAGGGAAGGATGATCCCGTCCTTCACATCCTTTGCAACACACACACACACACACACACAATTGGTACCAATGGCATAAATTGAATACAGTATGATTTTCCAACAGAGTAAAGCTCTACCAGTATGTTACTTTCTAAAAAGGCATTCTTAGCAGCATATTTAATCTGAAACTCAATCAAATTTAGCCACCCTATCTTCATCTCCACCACAACCAGCTTAACAGCATCCAGATGATGATCTTATACCTTCATCTTGGTTCTCTACCCTCTCCAAATTTACCCTCCCCCAAATACATAAAAAGCTGGATGCAATAATAAGAATTCCTATCGATGCAGTTTAGCAATAGCAATAGCACTTAGACTTATATACCACTTTACAGTGCAGCCCTCTCTAAGCGGTTCACAGAATCAGCAAATTGCCCCCAATGATTTGGGTCCTCATTTTACTCACCTCAGAAGGCTGAGTCAACCTTGAGCCTGGTGGATTTGCCCTGCCAAATTTTAGGCAGCCAGCAGCAGGCAGGCAGCAGAAGTAGCCTGCAGTACTGCACTCTAACCACTGCACCACCATGACTTCTTGGATATCTTATGGATATTTTTACTTTTTTCTTATGCTATATACTATAGGAGTAACCAAGTATGATTGGATTGTAGTATGAAATAACTCTAATAGATTAGTAATATGAAAATTGTGCTCAACCCTAACCGAATATTTACTGCCACTGACTTTGAGTCAATTGTTTCCCCAATCTGTTGAGTTGGCATTTATGGATTACAAAACAAGTACAATGAAGCAAAGATTAAAACATAATTGCACAATGTACTTTTTAATTATTTGGGTAATGCCAGGTAAGTGCTGAATTTGCTCTAGTCCAACCTTCCCCAAACAACATAAAATTTGGAGAGTTGTTGACCTAATAACTTCAGGTTACAGAAGGGTGGACTGAGGTACATCAGAGGGCAAAGTGATTTCATATTCATACATGGCTACAAACAGCCACAAAAAATAGCATTATAACATCACATAATGCACAAACCCAGATTCTCCATAGAGAATACCTTACAAAGTAAAGGTGAAGAAGCTTCTTGAATGAGATAAAATATCTTCAAAGAAAAACCAGAAAGTCCATTTGCCTCTTGAAAAAGCACCTTTGGCACAACCATGACATGGATGACTGGGAATCTCCATAGTCTTACAAAGAAAAGTTGCATTCATTGGCTAGTATAGTAAAACGATGACTGATACATTGCCACATAGTATTCTCTCTTTTTTAAAAAAAAAATTGTTTTCAGGAAAGTTGGGAGTGGGGGGGAGTGTGTGTGTGTGTGTTAATGTTCAATTACTTTCCCAATTCTAGTGTTGAAGAAGAGATAATGTCATGTGGGCACAGTCCTCTGCATCTTGATACTAATGGGGCAAACATCAAACAGGTGGATACAGGTAATCCTCAATTTACAATGAATTTCTATAAGTTGTGGTCATAAGTCGAGGTATCACTTGACTAGTTTTGATTGTACAACTGGTTTTGATTTTACAATAATCATAAAGCAAATTACATGATCTTTAATTCATTCTTTCAAATGTTCATCCCCCTCATAAACCTACAAAAAGTGTTGCAAATTACAGTCACATGGACAAAGAGATGCTGCAACCTAGGGTGACCATATTTGATTTCCAAAAAAGAGGACGGGGGCGGTGGGGGCGGCGTTTTTCTCCCTCCTCAGCCATTTTTAAAAGACGCACAGACTTCAACTCCCACAATGCAGTGGATTTGCTGGGCCCAAGGGGAAGGAGCCCTATTCGAGCTGAGGAATTCTGGGAGTTGAAGTCCCACGTGTCTGAGAGCGGCCGGAGGTTGAGAAAAGGCTTGCTGCTTTCTAACCTACGGCCAGACCAGCATGCGCTCCATCACAGGGGGGGGCGGGGGGGGCGCAGCTCCGTAGCGGCTCTTCTCCCGCCGACCCAGAGCCACTTTTCCCCATTTGCCCAGACATGACATCTCCACTTTTTATGTCCAGTCCAGGGCGTCTGGGTGGGTTTTATAAATTTATAAAACCCACCCGGACACCCCGGACTGGACATAAAAAGAGGACATGTCTAGGCAAAAGAGGACAATTGGTCACCCTACTGTAACCAGTTGTAAGAACGAGCCAGTTGCCAAGTGCCCAAAATGTGATCATATAACTGTGGGAGGAGGCAGCTTGCCTCCAGAAGTTGTGAATGCTCCCCAGCACTGGAAGTTTTTAAGAAGAGATTGGACTGCTGTTTGTCTGAAAAAATGGTATAGACAGTGGTGGGGAACCTTTTACGTCACTTTGTGCCAGCTTCGTGCCAGAAGGCCACTCAAAACTATTGCATGAAAAACACGCAGCACTGCTGGCTCCTCATCCCATTCTTACGCAGCAATGCATGCCGGCCAGCTGGTTTTTGTGTGCGCCAGAACAGTGAAACCTGGAAGCACAGCATACGTGATGAACAGCTGGTTGGCATGTATGTGCACATCGGCCAGCCGGATGGCTGTCGGAGCACACATGTGCGCTGGGACACTACACTTCTGGGTTTTGCCGCTCCTGCACAAGCGAAAGCCAGTTGGCTGGTGTGCAGTGCTGTGGAAGAACAGGAGAAGGAGCCAGTGGTCCTGCATGTTTTTCGCGGGATGGTTTTGCGTGCCCTTCCAGCACACATTCTATAGGTTCGCCACTATGGGTATAGGGTTTACTGCCTAAGCAGGGGGATGAACTAGAAGACCTTCCAACTCTGTTATTCTGTTGTAACTTAAAGGATGAGACAAAACTAGCTTTTTAAAAGTCAGTCATAACTTTGACTGGTAAATGACCACTCGTATGTTGAGTTTTACCTCTAAAGAAATACATCATTAATTAATTTCTAGTAGCTCAGTTTAGTGTATGTAACTTTCACATGTTAAAGTGGCCATCCTTGGATTTATTTTTCAAATTTAGTCTAGCTATCATGTGCGTGTCTATGTCTATGTCTATGTCAGTGTCTGTGTGCATGCACAAACGTGAGACAGGAATTAAAGGGAGAGAGAAGAAGAAGGATGGGATGAAGAACGGATAAAAAGTAAATCATGATGATTTTTTAAAAATGGGAAGATGCTTCAGCTTGCTGGTTTGGGCAGACGGAGGGCGGGAATCTTCTAAAAATAACACACAACACAATCCCTAAAGGCTTAAAGCACCATCTGGAGACATTTAGAAAAGAACCAACCGGTTGACGTAGGAGGCACTGAAAGCTCAGAGTCTACATCAAAGAAAATGACATTTATAATAGTGCAACGATGGAATTTTAAAAAGTCTTATATGGATTGTGAGCTTTTTTTTAAATAATCACCTAGAACATCTTCATTGCTGAGGTTTAAATACCAGGATCTGGAATTCAATAGGATGCAAAATAAGTGAAGATACAACACTATATGTATATTGTAAGTCAGAGAGGTGCAGAACATAAGCAGAATGATTTGCACCCAGTCATCAATGTGTTAATAATAGTAGCAACAAAATATTCCTCCCCCCCCCCCAACCTCCCAGTTCTAATGTTGAACTGAGGAAGTTGTCATGGGGGAAGCTAAGAGAAAGTTTTTATGTGGAATAATTGTTTGTTGTTAGTAAGGCTATCCATTCTCAGTCCCTGAGTTCAGAACACTTGCATATCTAAAAATGGGCTTAACCCAGGGGTGGGCAAACTTGGCCATTTTGTGACTTGTGGACTTCAACTCCCAGAATCCCTCAGCCAGCTT
>JAEANM010028830.1:0-10295 GCA_017656035.1 Myanophis thanlyinensis | reverse complement strand
AGATGTTGTCGGGCTTTTTTTTACCATGGTGTTGATGTGGAAGGTCCATGATAGGTTTTTCGAGATGTGCACACCGAAGTATTTGAAGCAGTCCACTCTCTCTACCGGGCTTCTGTTGATGACCGGGGTTTGGTATTTCCTTTCCTGTTTTGTATTATTTTTCTAATGTTTTCCTTTATCTCCTGTAAGTTTGTTTTTCTAGTGTGTGTGTGTGTGTGTAATTGGGGAAGGAAGGGCTGAATTCTTAGTTCCCACACTTACATACTACATAGCCAAGAAGTGGCACTATAGAAATTGTTTAAACTTTGCATTTTGAGTTTTAATCACCAAAATGGCATAGAATACGGCATTTCTATTGTTTACATATACTGGAGTTAGGGGATAGATGACAGATTAAGTGCTCTACGGAAGACAAGTGATGGAAAAAGGAACAACCAAGTTACCTAAAGCAGGAAGTAGCTCCAAGGATATGAAGAGTAAAAGATTGGAGGTACCAAACCATGGTACCTCCAGTCCTTCATCCTAGGGTCGCAGTCTTGCTACAGTTATATCTTACTATACAATGAAATAATAGATGTAATGGACATAAATTTTGTCTTCTAATCAAATCAACGAATGTGCATTAAAAGATGATCTTAGGCTGCACTAACAATTAACCTTTTAATCACACTTGAAAATAAAAGCAAAAATATACATTTAACCACAGAAAAAAATGAAATAGGGATAATTTTATTTTGCATGCTTCTGAACTATTTATAGTTGGTTTGCACTGAATAATTAAGGTCATTTCCCCCAAGCTAGAGAGAAAAACTGGAGTTCTTATCATTTCTTCACTAGATGGTGATGATATATTCAACATTAATGTAGCAAACAAAAATATGAAATCCATGGATTATTATTATAATGAAACTGAATAATTTACAAGCACAAGGCAATGTATGTCTGTCTACTGCAGGTTTGAGTAATTTTAGAGAAAGCTGATTAAACCAACCTCCTCCAAGCCTGTTAATCTACAGATGAATTGGGATATTTGCATTGGAATTTGGGAAGCTGTAATCTTTTGTACATTTGGATAGTGTCAGAATGTAGAAAGCAAGATTATATAAACAAGAATTACCAATCCCAATAATTCTACTCACCCTTTCAAGATCCTGTCTAAGGTGTGTGAAGAGCTTCAAGCGTCGGTACAATACATCCTGCTCTTGCTGAGCCAAATTATCCACTTCATCTGTCTTGGGCATCAGTAGTGGCTTGTTATAATTGGCTTTTCTCTTCATCTTCCAGTACTGATAGACAAAATCAACTAGCCACTCAGTCAAATCAAGGTTCTCAGCCACTTCAGAAGGTTTCACAAGATCATAGAAGTCCTCTTCCAACTGTTGGAGCTTCTGTTTTCTCAATGTTACCTTTTCCATGTCTAGTTTACCTTGATCTGCATCCATCCGGGTGTCATCTGGTGGCTTAGTGGCACCAGTGCTATGTTCAAGACAGAATGATTTGAACTTTACCTCATCATTTTCTGCTAACAGTGTCCGCATGTCCAAATTGTGCTCAAAGGCACATGTTACATGGAAGGCTGTGATGCAGGAAGGCATGGAACACTAGAATGGGAAAGGAAAAAGAAAGAACGCTTGAATAGCTGCTTGGAACATTGCACATAAAATATTGTCAACTAGTATTTTTACAAGACCATCTCAAGATAAGCTCGAGATAGAATTACCAACAGAAACAGGAGGAGGGGAAATGGAAAGTACTGAATGAAAAGGATGAAAAGAAGGACTGGGGTGACATGATAGCAGTGTTCCAATATCTCAGGGGCTGCCACAAAGAAGAGGGAGTCAAGCTATTCTCCAAAGTACCTGAAGGCAGGACAAGAAGCAATGGGTGGAAACTACCATAATCAAGGCGGGAAGCAACCTAGAACTAAGGAGAAATTTCCTGACAGTTAGAACAATTAATCAGTGGAACAACTTGCCTCCAGAAATTGTAAATGCTCCAACACTGGAAGTTTTTAAGAAGGATTTGTCTGAAATGGTATAGGGTTTCCTGCCTAAGCAGCGAATTGGACTAGAAGACCTCCAAGGTCCCTTCCAACTCTGTTATTCTAGTTTCTCATTAGCTTTCACATTGGCATTTCTTGAGGTGATGAAGAAATACCCCACGTGCATGTGCACCAACCATTTAATAATTGAGAAATATCTTGTTTATATGCTGCGTTGCTGCTCTCATTATTTTTATATCACATAACTATTTCTCACGGGATCTATCTGATTTGCTAAGACATAATTAAACTATTCAATATAGACAAACCTCTGTCTTGTTAAACCGATCTACTGAATGTACTTCAGTATGATCAGATTAAGTGTTCTGATTGTTTGATAGCCTTCTGTGATAACATATGAAAGATTCATCCAAAAGGAGGAGGATAACCATGCCCTGTGGGGCAAGATGGAACAAATACACTGATACACTGCTCCAGCTTTTAAAATGTGCACTGTGCTGCTAAGGAGATGCATTTACTCCCCACTAAGAAGCCAATTTTCCTAAGTATCTGTAATTCATTTTCTATGGTCTATCACAAAGGTAAAAAATGCACAGAAGGAAATATATCCTTCCAAAGAAACAAGATAGGTAAACAACAATAAAGCAATTTCACTGTCACCTAGCTGTCAGTATAGCAGTTTTTCAGAGGCTATGTGTTATAGTTTGATTAATTTCATTTACAGAACTTCAACTAATTAGCTCATATACTGGACATCGGTTGGGACAAAGTACATGTTAAGGCTGGGTGAAAACAGGGTCACTTTATTGGGATCATAACATAATAAAAGCAAGAAGTTCTACCCTGATGCTTCCCATTAAAGAATCAAGGTGGAATCTTGCTGTCTTTCCATGCAACCTACAAACAGATCCTGGTTTGCTCTGTGCAGCTACATGGAAGGACAGATACATCAAAGGCTCAACCAAAGAAACACACAGGTCTAACGTCTGTCTGTAGCAACATGATTTACTCTAACAGAACCAGGGGTGGAATCCAACCGGTTTGCAGGGCAGCTCTTTAAAATTCATTTACAGGCACCAGAGGCAGCCAGGATCATTAGGAGGGCTCCAGAGTTGTGCCAAACTGTTGATTAAGTTAAGAAAAAACCCCCAAAGCTCCTGTAAGGAAAGAAAAGGACAAAGGCGAGTGGGAGGGGCCAATTTCAAATCGTCGCTACTGGTTTAGGCAATGTGGTGCCTAGAACCTAGGTACATAAAAGTAACATAATTTGGAGATGTTCTAATATGTAAGATATTAGTATGTGATATTAATGGCAGAGAAATGGAATTTAAAAGCCTTTTCTTCCCCTTCTCCCTACTGAATCATCCTTTTTTATTGGGATTTTGATTGAAGGAAACAGAACAATACAAATGTGTGTTTTTCTTAAGTACTAACATACTTGGCAGCTGGGAAGATGGGTCTTCTGTCATACCGGCAGTCCTCAATATATGACTGCAATGCAGCTGGCAGTAAAGCTGCTCGGCCACATGACTGACCAATTTTACAATCTTTTTTGTAGCAGTCATTCAGTGAATCCACAGTCATTAAGTGAAGCAACGGGTTGCTATGGGTAGCAATGGTTTGCTATGGGTTTTGTCACAAACTGAAAGTGGTGGGTTTTGGCAAAACTGTCGTAAAACACAGTCACATAACTGTGAAACACTTCAGATGTCTATAATTGCAGTCATGTTGCCAAACACCCAAAATCAGTTCATGTGACTGTGGAAGGGGACCAACCTTTGCAACTTCAAATCTAATCATAACTTTGAACAGTCTTTAACCAACCAGTTGTAAGTAGAGACCTACTTATAGTTATTTTCTACTATTCCTTTTAATTCTTAAACTACAGTATCTTGATTTTTCCTTGGCAGGCAGGATATAATTTTACGGGGGAAAATGCATGAATTTCCCCCCTCCCCAGGAACTTATAATATAGCATTAATTTTTACTTCTTTCTTCTCTTTGATACGAGAGAAATATACACATATGCATACATGTCTTTAATTAATATTAATTTAAATATGGAAAAAGTGACTTCAATTTCTTCTGGGCCACTATCTTTTAAAATTATTAATGCTTACTGCATTGAGAAAAAAGAATTTAAAAAGTCAATATATTTTTGAAGCTTAAAGCATTTTTATGAAAGTCTTCTGCTAGCTTCCTTCCCTAGGTGACAAAACCTAAGGCATCATTTTCTCTGAATATAATAGATATATACTGTAATATCTCTGCCTCTTCCAAGTCTCCTTCTCTTCACCAACTGTTTTTTAATGGCTCAGAGTGTCACGTAATTATTCAAGCCATAACCCATATGAAATCAGTTTATTCTTGCTGCTAATGCCTGTTAAACTGCAGTAAGCAGCTATTTTGAAGAGTTTATTACTGTAGGCAGCACCCTGCATGGCTTACATAACCAGGATCTTATAATTACCAAAATGCTAGTGCTGGCTTTGGGTGATTACATTAACAGCCAGGATACTGAGAAGTTAAGTATGAGAGCTGATATTTCAGGGAAAAGGAAGAGCAATTCTATGGATAGTTTTATATATCCGTTCTTGTGGTTTCATTTTTGCTTCAATGATCCCCCAAGGCATTTTTCTGCTCTGCTGAACTCCAAAAATCACCCTAGGAGAATATGAGGCTGGTATGAAGAGTGTTATTCCCCATCATTTTTTCTAAACAAAGTAGTCCATTGCCTTTGCTTTATGTACTTGGAATCTGCCATGATTAAACAGGCCCTGAATTAACTGTTAAAATATTAAATATTTCAAATTATCTTTTAAAGTCAAGGTATGAGAAATCGACAGCATGGGAAACTCAGGCAAGGATAAAAACAGTGATTTTTTAAAAATATGTTTTTAAAGATTCATAAAGCAAAGTTGTTTGGTTATAATGTGGTTTGTTGTAGGCATACCTCTGTGACTCAGAAGATCAAAAATATGTTGAAAATATGCAGTGCCATTATTTTTCTTATTCTTACTGCATTTTGAGGTTGCAGGCAGTTGACAACTATAAACAGCTCTGATTGAGTTTTCTTGTCCAGTAGCCAAAGCTGTAATTTTATTGCATAGTTACCAATGGAGGCAATTGTGTTTATATTGGAGTAACATTCAGGGGTACTTTAAAAATGAGCGATTGGAAAGATCCTTTGTGCTGCTATGTGCACAAGCAACAGGCAAGTTAGTGAGATGAAAGCTGAGCAAGAAACCTTTTGGCTCTACTACAGTTTTCAAGTTACAGCAATAAATGAATCAATCAGTCCCATCCCCCTAGTTGCCTTCGCTACTTGCGTCACAAACAGTATTAATATCATTCTTAAATTGTTTATGGCTTTTGCTGGAACAACAGCCTACACAATGCCCTTTTACACAGGAAAGATGATCCATGCTACCTTAGAGATAAAGTAAATAGAATGCCACCATCCAGAGTTTCGTTTGACAGATGGCAAGTGGTGCTTATCAGGGACTCTGCCCAAAACGCACACTAGAAATAATTAGTAAGCCGGGCTAAATGGGTGAACAACAAAGAATACCTGTTCAACCTTTGGTATCAAAGAATGCTAACAGAGAGAGAGTGAAGACATTATTGATGCATTGTTTTTGACCTACAACCCAGACTAGCAGAATGAAACTGTATGGTGTTTCATTCTACTAGTTTCATCAGGGCAAGGGAGAAAAGACTGAAAGAGAAAATGAATTAAGTTACAAGATAATGCACGGCACACACTAACAGGAATAAGATAAACTACAGGGTCAGATAAGCCTGTGTTCAAACATTCTTATTTGAATGTTCTAGTCAAAGAGGACAGCAATGTTTGGCTGATAACTTATGTTTATTCATATATGCAATTCAGCATCACAGGTCCTATAGTACTGAAGCTGTTTTGGCTAATCTTAAGCTTACAGTACTTTGCTTTCTTAGTTTCAACAGTTTCATGTTATACGTTATATGTTTAATCAATAGTTAAATTGCAGCCAATGCAGAACCTTCAGTATCAATGTTTTCTGTCTGTATGCATGTGTTATGTGTGTAAAAGGATTCCATTGAAAGATTCCATAATCAACCTAGTTGGAAGTCTATGAACCACTTACAAAGAAATTCCAGATAAGACTGCTATACAATCACCCAATGTATAAATAATAGGAACAGAACTCCTTAAACTGTTTTGGTAGGATGTCTAGAAACTGTTAGGGAAAGTTAGTCCATAAGATACTCATGCCCTAAGCCATATAGGTCTTTAACCAACACATTAAATTGCATTTAGGAATCTATAGGTAACCAATATGATTGCAACAGCAGGGGGGTATTATCGAGACTGTCCACTGAGCATGCATGCTGCTGCTTTCTGGAGTACTTGAAGAGTCCAGATGGTCTTTAAGGGTAGCCCCAGTGTACATTGTGTTACAGTAATTTAGTGATGATAAGGACATCAGTGGCCACTTTCACTAGATTCTGTTCCTAATTTTGTTGAACATAAAGCCACGACTGGTTCATCAGGAGCGTAGTTGTGCAATACTCTTCCTGGTGATGATTTCCACCTGCTCTTTGAGCATGAGCCATGAGCCAAGGAGGACATCCTTGCTCATTCTGGGGAAACCCAGCCCCATCAAGAGTCAGGATTGATATAATCAGAGAATCAGACAGCTTCCAAATCAATAGACACTCCATCTCATTTGGTTTGAATCAGAGCTTTGTTGCCCCTGTCTTCAAAAAAGGGGAAAGGAAAATTCAGGGAATTACAAACCTGGTAAAGATTAATGCTGATTTATTGGCAGCTAAAGATCTCAAGTGCACATGGGTATCTTGGAAAAGTAAAGAAAGTGCCTTTCATCTCTTCTCCCTACAATCTTTCTTAAGGCCAAGGGTTCATAAAATAAAGAAAAATAAAGCCTCCTCTTTTTCTCTGCTTGCAATGGATATATCTACACATTTTCCCCCAACAGGATTTATTACTGAACAACGCAGCATTTTCTGGTTTGAACATCACTTTATACACAGGGAGAAGTAAGTAAGGGAGGAGTAGGCAGGAAACAAGTAATCTCCAGGCTACCCATCAATCTCATTCCAGACAGAACTGAGATTAACAGTAGAATCTTATGTTCTAGGAACTCCAGCAAAAGGCCTTAGGATATGAAGTGAGTCCCCTATGCCGAAATATCACCATAGCAGAGTAGAGTATTATGTGATGTTAGTGCAATTCTGGCCACTGGAAATGGATACCTTTGCCATCAACATGAGATTAGTGAGACCCTAATTTATCTCAGATCATATTCAAGTCCCTACAAACCATATAACGTTATCTGGCAACCAACATGCATTTCTCTCCCCCCCCCCACTTTCTCCCAAGAACTCTGAGTACAGTGAAGAATTGCAGCCAATTATGAATCATCACATGATATTAAGATGATTCTAGTTGAACTTCTTTAAGGTTGCTGATAATTTAGTTATAGCTTTGCAAGATGTTTGACAAAGCATTACATGTCATTGATGCCTTGGAGCAGTGAGATGATGGTTCCTGTTTTGCTATCAGAACTTTCACGCAGCATATCATTTCCTTAATATTAATGGACAGTCACTGGGGATGCACAAATTAATATTTTTCTGTATCATAATTCTTAACCATCATTTACTCTGGACACTTTGTCTATGTATTGGTCAAATGCTAGCTAGAGTCTATTTTCTTACTTTCAGTCATAGTATATTTGTGCTTTTACTAGCAAACGTCTCTCCAATTTTTATTTAAATATAATTAGCCAGTCCCTTTTGGATAGTTGCTCTTTTAACCACTCATGTTGATTTCTTCAGCATTATATCCACTTTTTGCTAAGCTCTGAAGCTTTTACTAAGCTTCAAAGATTTTGATAGCTTTCTCCAATAAGGTTTCAGTGACAGCAAAGATTATTCCAACTCAAACTCAAAGTAGAGAGTTGCATTTTTAAAATTCATCTGGATAAACAAATCCAGAAGAAGGTGCTGTATTACCACAATGTAAGGGAATTTGCAATCCTGATGGAGTAGGAGGGTATGCAGATTGAATTTCATTTATTTCTAAATTCCAGATTAGTGCTTAGTCATTGCTTAAACGTTTAAACAAATGAATCATCCACATATTTCTTCTTCTTTGCAATAACATTCAACTTGAACAAGATTAGCACTGACCAATAGCCTTGCTGGCAATCTTAATGAAGACTGATGGACTGTGGGTTTCAACAGAAGAATAACACTTTGTTTTTCATTTCAGATAACTTTTCAGTCTCAAAACTAAGATGTGAACCAGAACTAAGAGGATAAAATCTTGGAGAAAACATATCCCCCCCCACAAGTGTAGCTGATTTTTTTGCCTTTCCGTTCTTTGAAAGCAGCTGCCTTTGTGACAAAATATCTCCATCTGGTAGGGTGAATAAGCAGATTCACTAAGAACCGTCACAAACGGAACTGAATCAACATTGGGGAGATATAAAGAAAGGCATTCAAGTTTTCATTTCAGGATAGAAATAATTTTACTGTTAATCAAACATATTCTAAGAAAGCAAGGCCTGGTTTCAAAGATGACATTTCCAGGGCAGTTACACCTGGAATAGACTTGTTCTAAGGTTGCAGTTAAACAAAACCTGATTAATTAATTATCTTATTAGTTTGTCTGCCTGGTAGAAAAAGAGCTATCAGTCAGGCTGAGACTTGCAAACAATCTCTCTTATTCTCCTGTTAGTAGAAAGCTGCTTGCAAAGATGCAGCAGACAGCATGAAGATGCCCTAACAACTCTTCTAGCACTAATCAAAAAACATATTATGTCTGGGAAAACGTGTTTCAGATCTAGGGACTCAATTAAATGGTCTTTTGCTGTATTCCAAGTTGAATGATTCTGTTGTTAACAAATCCAAGTGCACTCATATTAATAGGCTAAATAAAGGCAGCAGCACTGCTTAAATATGCTGAAAAGCCAGCAATAACAGACTTTTTAAACTGTTTATCTATATTGCTGCCCAGTAAATCCAAACCTGCACAACGTCTATACAAAACTGTAAGATGATGTCATCCTTTTTTCAAATGGGCAGAGCACAAAAGGAAATTCTTGGATTTTCTTAGAATCAGTTACTTACTTGGATACAGGTTCCAGTACACTCCTTGCAAAGACTGCACGACAGAGCCCATCTGCTTGCTGGGATATGTGAAATTTTTGTAATTGGTTCCATTTTTTCAGGGCATCCAATGCTAACCTGAGAATAAGACGAAGCATAAAAAAACCCGTTTCTATATATTATCTTGAAGTACAATTAATCAATTCTCCCTTAAGATGAATATCATAAAATACACCTTTGACACCAATCTCTGGGGATACTCCTAGCCCATACCACAATGACATTTATTTGGAATGTATGAACTGATAACTAGTTATTTGCTTAACTATAATAATGTTTCAAATGCTAGATTTTCTTAAATAATTTCATTCAATGGTAGGAACGGTTTGTGGAGGATGTATCAAACATGATCGAATTCAAACAGATTTCATCCACACGCCATTCATTCTGTTTAGGCAGAAATCACTTTGTCTCGTACTTCTGGAATCCATAAGGCACAGCTAACATGAACCCATTTTGTTCCACTCCGGGTAGGTTTCAGGGCTCCCCCTCTCTTTGGGCAAAGTAAACACTTTGGCTGAACTCCCAGGGCACAGGTCCGACAAAGCCAGTTTCCAAGGGGAACTTTTAGGATTCCATAGCAAGCCTAAAGAGAAATATAAGGACCAAGATTAGTTACTTATGTGATGAGTTCATATCAAGATTATACTTTATACTTTATGATAAAATAAGTACCATGATGCACTTTATGAATAAAATGACCCTATTAGTTTATAAATATTAAGTGTGTGTGGATCACTCTTCCAACCTACCATTAATATAATGTAGTTGAAACAGTAAATATTCCTCCCAAAAAATCTGATTAGGCATTTTTCTTAATGAATGAATGAGAGTTGAAAGAGAGTGAGAGGATGGGCAGCACATTATTCTTATCCCTAAACTTCCATGACTGCCTGACTCCATTGCCTTAATCTTGGAATTTTGATCTGGACTTTTCTATTGCACAATAAATCTTTTTATTTGCCATCTTAATAGCAATGGTATTTTTTGTTGCTTTTTTTCTATCAAATTCAGTACACAACATTTTTCTTTTTTTGTGTAAAAATTTTATTAAGTTTTCAACAACAAACAAACAAACAACTACACAAACAGACACCAAACAATGTATCTTTTT
>JAEANM010028829.1:0-10295 GCA_017656035.1 Myanophis thanlyinensis | reverse complement strand
CAACACCATGGTAAAAAAAAGCCCGACAACGTCTCTTTCACCTCAGACGTCTGAGGGACTTCAGACTACCACCAAAGATGCTCAGAAACTTCTATTCCTGCACTGCACTGAAACCCTGCATTTCCTTGGGCACCTGGATCTTCACGTTGAGGATTGAAAACCAGCCAGTGACTCAAGGAGACATGAATCTAGTAGGTTCCTGGGACTGGGTGTTTTTTTCCCCTCAAATTGAAAGGAGAGAATCAAGATGTTTGTTGCAAGATAACATGAACTTTCTTTTTGGGGAGGGGCGTGTTTCAGACTTATTGGCAAGAAACCACAAAAAGGGGGGGGAGAAGAGAGAGACGAAGAGATTTGTTGCTTGTTGTTTCTGTTTACCCACCTGTTTTCTGACTCTGTGAATAACTTTGCTCCGCCAAAGAAAGGCCGGCTGTTACTGAAACAAGTCCGTCCTGGCGTGCATTCGAGGCTCCCACTTTGTAGAGGAAGGTTTAAGGGAGCAGATGCAATAAGTTTGCAACAGACAGTCCTGAGACCATCTGTGCATTGTTTGGAAGAGGCAGGGGGAGAAGATGAATGGTGGGGTGTGAAGAAAGGCTATTTGTGCAAGCCGTGGGAAAACCAGTGGCTGGGCTTGTCAGCGCGCTCCATGAATTGAACTAATTGAAGATTAGACTGGGGAACTCCCCGGAGCTGTGGGAGAAGATAATCCTTCGTCAACCAGCCTCAAAAGCCAGTAATTGGAGTATATTACAGGACCTGGTTTCCCTATGGCGCAGGCGAAACTGAGACGCATCGCCTCTTCATGATAAATTCCCAGCAGAAACGGGGTTTGTAGGCTTCCTGTAGGAGTTTAAAAAAAAAAAAAAAGCCTAGAGTTGGAGAAGAAGTCCAGATTGGAAAGCAAAGTTGGAGACAGGTCATGGACAGACAGACAGGCAGGCAGGCAGGCAGATGTATCAACATCCATGCACAACCTATGCACACACACAATTGAGGCTGGCTTAGAAAACTCATTTCTTCGTGCAAATTTACTGAATCTGTCAAATGGATATAGGAAACCTCTAAAATGACTTGCAGACTGTTAACAATAATCTTGGAAGTGTTTGATTTATGATTTTTTTAAAAAAAAAGAGTTTAAGAGGCATCCTTCTGCCTCTTCTTGCTGCCTAAGATTGTCCAGAGGTGAAATTCAGCTGGTTCTAGCTGGTTCGGTAGAACCGGTAGTAGAGGTTTGAAATTGGCCCCGCCCACCCACCTGAGCCACGCCCACCCACCCGAGCCCCTATTCTTACTTATACGCGCTCAGTTGTTTTTTTTTACTCACCTAAATCAGCTGTTTTGAGTGTGCGGAGCCTTCTTGATGATCCCCACTGCCTCTGGAGCCTCTAAAAGTTGCTTAAAGTGCCGCGCTGCAGTGTGATTGGCGCGCATGTGCGCACACCGAACCAGTAGGAAAATTGGTCAGATTTCACCACTGAGAATGTCTCAAGTCAAGTCAAGTCAAGTTTTATTGTCATTTCAACAATATACACTACAGTAAACAGTGAAACGAAATGATGTTTCCCCAGGACCAAGGTGCCACATTGGACAGCATAGATAAAAAAAGAAAAAGAGCAGGACACAGAACTACACCTAGCTCTAAATCTAAGAACTTAGAGGGGGAAAAAAGCTAAATACACAAGTATTTATGGTTCCAGTTTCTTTGTGTTGAGGAGTCTGATGGCTTGTGGACAGAAACTGTTACACAGTCTGGATGTGCGGGCCCAAATGCTTCTGTACCTCTTTCCAGATGGCAGGAAAGTGAAGAGTGTGTATGAAGGGTGTGTGTGGTCAGCCACAATGTTCCTGGCTTTATGGATGCAGCGTGTGGTGTATATGTCCATAATGGAGGGAAGAACAACCCTGATGATCTCTGCTACACAGTTGTGTGTCAGCAGGGTGAACAGCAGGGGACTGAGCACATAGCCCTGAGGTGCTCCAGTGCTCAATACGATGATGTTAGAAGTGTTGTTCATGATCCGGACTGTCTGAGGTTTTCCAGTCAAAAAGTCCAGGATCCAGTTACAGAGGGAGGTGTTCAGGCCCAACAGGGTCAGCTTCCCCATCAGGTGTTGGGGAATGATAGTGCTGAATGCTGAACTAAAGTCTACGAACAGCATTCGTACGTTCGAGTCTTTGTTTTCTAGGTGAGTGAGGCCTAGGTGGAGTGGAGTGGAGTGGAGATGGCATCGTCGGTGGAGTGATTCAAGCGGTATGCAAACTGCAGTGGATCCAAATGTTACGGGCAGCAGGGTCTTTATGTGCCTCGTGACAAGCCTCTCGAAGCACTTCATGATGATGGGAGTAAGTGCAACAGGACGGTAGTCATTGAGACAGGACACTGATGGTTTCTTCGGCACAGGGACGATGGTCGTTGTTTTGAAGCACTTTGGGACAACAGTGGTGCTCAGAGAGATATCGAAGAGATGTCTCTGGTGTTTGGTCACAAAAAAGGCAATATAGCAATCACGATAGGCAGTAAGATCTTTGGAGTTTCTATGTGTATCAATAATAACATGGAAAACACAAACATCCCATCTTGCATTGTGTGATTGCCATCTTGACTGTTGTTGTTTTTTTGAGTCTTCTGCCTCTGCAAAAGCAGTCAGACCTCTATGTATTGGAATGAAAAACAATAATAATCCTACACAAATTGTTTCCCTTTTAATATTACTTTTACTGTAGCTAGAACTGAAAGACTTTCTTTTAAAAATGGTACGTTTTTATAAGTTGCTCAGAAGTATAAGTTGCTCAGAAGACAAGTCTTGGGATTTAAAATTCAAAATTGTATTTTTTAAAACCCTACAATACTACAGCGGTTCAGCTCAGCTTGCCTTCCAAAAGGGAAACAGTATGTTGGTATGGTGACAGTGGAAAAGAAAAGAAAAAGAAAAAGAAATTTTTGAGGATTTGAAAAGTTTGTAAAGCAAAACTGGAAAAGGTGAACTGGGAACCCACTGGAGGTATGTAACAATATATATAAAAGAGTACTTTACACATAGTTTTTGCACCAGTCCAGAATTGGATCCAACCTCTGTGTTCTTTCGTGGTCATTTGTATCAGGCAGTGTAACTGGTTTATTCAGTGTAACTAACTAAGATTCAGAATATCCAGAGCCTTACACGCTTACAATCAGATATATTTAAAAGATCATTTTTCTATATACCACAGGCAAAGACTCTACAAAGTCTGCCAGTTCCTGCTTTCATTTTGGCAAGAATTCTTGCTGGTTTCCAATTCAGTCTGTTCAGAGGTCCTTAAAAGGGAAAGGTGGCGCGATAGCTTTGCGGGTCTTCCTTACAGCAGTCACAGATGATTTTCTTCGTGCAGCCAGAAATACATTTCACCTTGGCTGAGTCATCTTGATAACATGTTCAGAATTGACTGGGGCTTACCATTATTCCCTTAGCTGTCAAACTCAATTTCATTGAGGGCTGCATCAGGGTTGTGTTTCACCTCTGGGGGGCCGGGGTGGGTGTGGCCATCCTGAAATCACTCGTGTTGGGGACGCCTGTGGTGGCCCAAGTGCTCTGCCAACAAAAACAGACTCCCGAGCTCCGTTTTCGGCTGTGACAGCCTCCTGCAACTCTCTGCCAGCAAAAACGGAGCTCAGGAGGGCCATATGTAGCCCCCCCGTTCCATTTTCTGTGGCAGAGGCACCCTCGGCCACTCCTTCGCTGTTTCCAGGGCGTCCCCCACATGGGCCAGATCTAAACACCCCATGGGCTGGATCTGGCCCTGGGGCCTTGAGTTTGACACCCCTGCCTTACTCCATAAGAAAAGACAGAGTTGGAAGAAAACCTTGGAGGTCTTCTAGTCCAACCCCCTGCTCAAACAGCAGACCCTATACCAGTGGTGGCAAACCTATGGCATGTGTGCCAGAGGTGGCACTCAGAGCCCGCTCTGTGGGCACACGCGCCATCACCCCAGCTCAGCTCCACCGTGTTTCTCGGTAGCATTTTTCGCCATCGTTTGCAGGGAAACAGAAGTTTGTGGGACTAAAAAAAAAAAGTTCAGTCAATCAATTGCAACTTCTCGCCAAAGGAAAAGATCTCGCCTCCCGGATGTCAGTTGCTTTTCCTGAAGAGCTGCCAGTGTTGTGATGCTCCACCTCCTCACCGGCCATCTGGTCTTTGGCTCTCTGGCATGCACACATGTGCACACATGTTCGCCATCATTGGCCTATACATTATAGCCCATGAGAAAGGAAAAGGGGGTATAACTGATAAAAATGCTGTTTCTCCCTCTGTCACGATGAATCAATGCACCAACAGCCAGGATCCCACAGGTTAAGTTACTTGTTTCTGTTTAGAGCATTGAGTTAAGAATGGTGACTATACTAGACTAGACTAGACTAGACTAGACTAGACTAGACTAGACTAGACTAGACTAGACTAGAACAGAACAGAACAGAACAGAATTATTTATTGGCCAAATGTGATTAGACACACAAGGAATTTGTCTTCGGTGCATATGCTCTCAGTGTACAACAAAGGAAATGGTACATTCATCAGGAATCATAAGATACAACCCTTAATGATAGTCATGGGGTACAAATAAGCAGTCAAATTATACCAGGAGACAATAGTCAACATAAATCATAAGGATACAAGCAACAAGTTATAGTCATAGTGGGGTGAGTGGGTGATGGAACGATGAGAACAACAGTAATGCAGACTTAATAAATAGTTAGACAGTGTTGAAGGAATTATTTATTTAGCAGAGTGATGGCATTTGGGAAAAAGCTGTTCTTGTGCCTAGTTGTTCCTGTGTGCAGTGCCCTATAGTGTTGTTTTGAGGGTAGGAGTTGAAACAATCCATGTCCAGGATGTGATTGGTCCTTAAATATTTTCCCAGCCCTCTTGTAGTACACAGGTCCTCGATGGAAGGCAGGTTGGTAGTGACTGTTTTTTTCTGCAGTTCTGATTATCCTCTGCAGTCTATGTGTGTCTTGTTGGGTTGCAGAACCAAACCAGGCAGTTCTAGAGGTGCAGATGACAGACTCAATAATTCCTCTGTAGAACTGGATCAGCAGCTCCTTGGGCAGTTTAAGCTCTCTGAGTTGGCACAGAAAGAACATTCTTTGTTGTGCTTTTTTGATGATGTTTTTGATATTAGTGTCCATTTCAGGTCTTGTGATATGATAGAACCTAGAAATTTGAAGGATTCTACTGTCGATACTATGTTGTCTAGTATTGTGAGAGGTGATAGTACGGGAGGGTTTCTCCTAAAATGTACCACCATTTCTACGGTTTGGAGTGTGTTTAGTTCCAGATTGTTCTGGTCGCACCACGAGGCTAGTTGTTCAACCTCCCGTCTGTATTGTCTCGAATGAGACCAATCACTGTTGTATCATCTGCAAACTTCAGTACTTTAACAGATGGATCTTTTGAGGTGCAGCCATTGGCATATAGAGAGAAGTGGAGAGAGCACAGAGCATTGGGGGGCCCCTGTGCTAACTGTACAGGTATCTGATGTGATTCTGCTTAGCTTCACCTGCTGCTTCTTCCTTTGTTGTGTTGTGGAAGAATGCAAGAGGATTTTCATTGCTCCAAGACCATCTCCGTCTTACAGGTAAGCCATAGCATTCTGTTAGAAATATTTGTCCTTTTCCACTATATCCAACACTGGAACATGCAACTACTGCCTTACAAAGGAAGGAATCAATAGCATCATTACAGCAACTGAAGAAAGTGTAGGTTTCAAAATGGTTAATGTACAATGTTTTCATCATCAAAGCCAGCCAGCCCAGGTTGACTGATAATTTTCTCTTGGGAAGTTCGAATGCCAATTAACTGCTTGTTTTCTGTACGCAGCTAGTCCTCAGATTGTGACCATTCATTTAACACCCTTTCCAGGAGACAGCATCACTGCAAAAAGATGACTTATGACCACTTCTTCCACCTACACCATTACAGCATCTCCATGGTCACATGATCAAAATTATGTGATCAAAATTCGAGCACTTGGCAGCTGATATGTATTTACAGCGGTTGCAGCATTCACAACAACTGAAGGAAAAATTAAAGAAAGAACAAGTCAGACATTGTGTTGCTGCTATTTGGGTAACTCTCTATGTTATCCAAATACTGAATAACACAAAATAACAGGATTGGAAGAAACTTTGAAGATGTTCTGGTCCGACCTCTACTTGAACAGAAGACCTTATACCATCACAGAGAAATGGCTGTCCAATCTTTTCTTAAAAACTTCCAATGATGAAGCATCGGCTTCTGAAGACAAGCTATTCCAGTGATTAATTGTTCTTACTAATAGAAAATTTCCCCTTAGTTCCAGGTTGCTTCTCTTCTTGATTAATTTGCATCTATTGTTTCTTGTCTTGCCATCAGGTGCTTTGGAAAATATGTTGAACCCCTCTTCTCTGTGATAGCCCCTCAGATTTTGGAACATTGCTATTGTTGTGGTCCGCCAGCTGGCAGCAGAGCTGGCAGCAGACTCAGACAGTGAGTAGGTTGGGGAGTTAGGGAGGACCTTGGGCCAGTCCTGGAGTCAGGGGAAGGCTCTGATGGGTGGTCTGCATCGGAGGCAGAAATGGGGCCAGGGCCATCTGACATTTATCAGCTGCCTTTGGAGTCGAAGATCAGTGGGGAAGAAGAACAGGTGGAGCCTGTTCCAGATGCACGTATGCATGGAGCTGTCAAGAGAAGGGAACAGCTAAGGAGCAGGGGTCGACTCAGAAGTAAAAGCACAAGTGAACGTTAAATGGCCCCTCTCATAGGGAATAAATAGGAGCAAAAATAGAGTGGTGTTTGTAGGAGACAATTAGTTTGCTCATTATTATGAAGATTTGCTTATCTGAGTTCATGCCTCACAGAGACTCCTTGTCAAGTATTTCGACTGGAAACTCAGCCTGGCAACTATTCAAGGACTGATAAGGTCTGTTTTTGCAATAAAACCTTGAAAGGTTTACTGCCAGGACTTTTCTGGATGTGAATGAGAAGAGTTCACAGTACCTATATCAAAGGGGGTTTTCGGGTGGACCAAAAGCCTGTTTTGTGATTCTGTCAAGCCTGGGTCAGAACAGCTGTCATGTCATCCTGGTCCTTCTTTTCATTAGACAAGAGTCTAACAGCATAGAAGAAAATTATTGAGAAAGTCACAGTGAATCTAGAATTACATCCGCTGACCTGCAGGTCATGACACTTGGCCAGTGTACATAATCATGATTCCACCATCAGAAAAGCACTGGCTCTAAGTCAGGAGAGTATGCTATAGAAGAGTCGTGTGATGGAAACCATGGTTAACTATGAAGAACATTGTTGCTCATCTCAGATTTGACCAAAAAAAGCCCCTGGATTTCCCTCATGGAAGGTTGTTCTAACGACAGATGAATTAAAAGTGGGACATGAAGGGCTGCGTGGGTGTTGTTATGTCTGATGATGGAAACCAAACTCTACATTCCACAATAAGGACCTCATCACGAACTGTCAAGCACCAGTGATGGTACTGTCAAGGGTTGGAGAAAGCTTTTCAACCTTGAGACCTCGATTATTTGCCGGCACTAAAAGAATCATGAGCTCTGCTTTGCATCAGAAAATTCTACAGGAGAACGTCAAGCCATCTGTCCCTCAGATAACGCCGAAGTGAGTCATACAGCAAGGCAACAGTCCAAAACATACAAACAAGTCCACACAAGGATGGACCGAGACCAAGTTCATTGTTCTGAAATGGCCAAGTGACAATCCAGACCTAGCCCTCCTAGAAATGTGGGGAGGGAAAGGAATGGAAAGGAACAGTTAAGGCTAGAAAAACCCTCAAATGTTGACAGAAATGTCTGGGGCAGCCTCAGAAGTGAAGAGGGGGGGGATTTCCGTAGCTGCCCGCCTACGATCTGAAGCCATTTCCCACAAAGAAATGGGCCAAAAGACTTCCACAGAGATGAGAGAGATAATAGGAAGCCAATAATAGGAAGCAGTTTGATAAGCAATGATCGAAACCAACGGTGGCATAGCCGGTAATTTAAGGAAGTTGTTCCTTTTTTTTTTTTTTTAGATTGTGTGATTTTTGTTTTAGGAAATAATCGAAACGTTTGGGTTACTTGTTTACTCAAGTTCCCAATCTATCAGTCAGCTCCATATGAAACGATGATAACATTCACGGGCCAAGATATGCAACCATTCAGGAAACTGGGATGTGGGGAGCAAAGGCTGTTTCACAGAATGCAAGCTTTGTAGGAAGCTGTTTTCGCATACAATAGAAATGTAACCTTATAAAATGTGAGGCAGAGGAAAAGCAAAACTTAAACAAGTATGTGGATCCTTTAAAAGTTTCAAAATAGACCAGCAGAAAGCATTTTTTTTACATAGATCTGGTGATTAACGTAAAAGCTAGAACGTACCAGTTTCTGGTGATTAGCAATAGCTAAAAGTTTATAACTTTTCAAGAAATCATGATACAAACAGGAGGGAAAGGTACAAATGAAATTCTAAGTGGATTTCTTGCGAATTTACCGTGACATGGAGAGAGATTTAAAGCACAACTTAGCATAATCAAAAAACTTTTGGGAGGTCAAATGCGTGGATCACCACTTAAATATGAGCCAGCCGTGTGCTGCAGCTGCCCAAAAAGCCAATGCAGTCCTAGCCTGCATCAACAGAGGGATTACAACAAGATCACAGGAAGTGACAGTGTTCTGTTTCAAGCGCACAGACTACTTTTCACAGGTAGTTAAACTCCACATAAAAGTATAATTATAGATTACTTTATTCTCTTCAGGTATTCTCAATCAACAACTTACAGTTACTGAAGGGATTATTCTGAGGTGTATAAAGTCTGTTCCTTTTCGGGTAAGTGAAAAGAGGTACTTTCCATGCGGTTTTGGAGATTAAAATGGCTCTTGCCTTGAGGGGAGAAAAGATCCTGGCAAGACTACAATTTGAAAAGCCCCACTGGCCAATTAGAAACACCAGTGAGATCACATGGCATAAAACTACATTTCCCAGAAGTCAGTCCCTTAAGGAGATGGTTCTTAATTGCTAACTATTTATCCCAACCAGCACAAATAGTACCACTCTATATTGCACTATGTTGCAAAGCAGCACTTGGAATATTGGGTCCAGTTCTGGACACCATGATACGGAAAAGATGGTGAGGTCCTACAAAGAGTGCAGACAAGAGCAACAAAGACAATAAATGGCCTGGATATGATGAATGGCTGTGAACTAGGTGTACCTAGGCCTATGAAAGATAAGTATTATTAGGGATGACATGATAGTTGTCTTCCAGTACTTGAGGAGCTGTCAGAGAGAAGTGGGAGCTTACTTATTCTCCAAAGCACCTGAGGGCAGGATAAGAAACCATGGGTGGAAGCTCATCAAAGAGAGATCCAACCTGGAGCAAAGAAACAATTTTGTGACACTGAGAACAATTAACAGTGCTCCGTTGACAATAAAGGATTGAATTGAATCCATCGCTGGAGGTTTTCAAGAAAAGATTGGGCATCCATTTGTCTGGGATGGACTAAGGTCTCATTGTGATTCTGTGTTCTATTTCCCCAAACTTCACTGCTTCTAGCACTTCCAAACCCCCAAAACAACTAATTGGTTTTGTAAATACTTTAGGATGAAAAATTTTTACAGCACAAATACAAGTGGATTTGTTTCAATATGGGGGGGGGGGTTTGAAACCCCATCATTTAGACCATTTGAAAACATTGTTTCTGGATTGTGGTGGGGTTTTTTTTAAGTTCTGCCAGTGCACTGTGGAAATACGTCATCTCTATTTGTA
Organism: Myanophis thanlyinensis; assembly: GCA_017656035.1. Lineage (NCBI taxonomy): Eukaryota > Metazoa > Chordata > Lepidosauria > Squamata > Homalopsidae > Myanophis > Myanophis thanlyinensis. The sequence continues at coordinate 506 of JAEANM010028829.1, read as the reverse complement.
AAGATGCACTTGGCACAAATTCTCAGAAGCATCTTAATGCCTGGAGAAGCTGCATCTCTGGGATGTCTGCGGCTTCCTTGTGTTTCTAAAGACTCTTCCCAGCAACAGAGAGAGAGCACAGAAAAAGATACGGCTGCTTTGATGAGTTGCAGCCAGAAAACCCCACTTCTGAAATAAGTCTGTCTGAATCACGAAGCAGCCAAAAAGTGTGGATTTTAGGCCAACCTGCCAGCATCTTTTAACAAACGTGTACAAATTATAGCATTACAGTCTTTCCTCTTTCTATTTTAATTTTTAAAATCTTGTTTGAATCAAATGAGACAGACAGGAAATTGTGGGGGTAATTTTATCAGCCCAACAGAAGAACTGGTCAATTTGCCAGAGAGGAAGGAGAGAGAAGAAAGAAAGTCTTGGAGAAATGCCACTCTATTTCTGTTGTATACTACGCATGCGCGGCCAGAGTCCACACACTGGTCCGCCATCTTGAACGGACGACCCGGCAGCTG
>JAEANM010028828.1:0-10295 GCA_017656035.1 Myanophis thanlyinensis | reverse complement strand
AGAGAGCAAAAGCTGGCTGAGGGATTCTGGGAGTTGAAGTCCACAAATCACAAAATGGCCAAGTTTGCCCACCCCTGCTTTAGAAGCATTGGTGTCTTTCATTCACTGGCGCTTAAAGAGCCAGTTCAACAGAAATATCTCCTGATTCCCTTGTTGTATAGGAGCCACAGTTCAAATGAGATCCTAATGTTTTGACTCTGTCTCATTCACTAACAGCACTCTTGGGGATGTTTTCCCGCATATATTAATAGAGCTATTGAAAATAAAAACCATGATAGGACCTCAACTGATTTCTGAGAACACAGATTGTTCCTCTTTAATGTTCAACCTTAAACAAAGGAGGAATATGACTTGAATAGACTGGGCATATTTTCTGAATCTTCCAAAATTCAATTTCACCATCTACCAGTGATCTCAGGTAAGTGTGAGAGGCTATAGGACTTATTTATTATTGACTAATGAAACAGATGTTATGCAAAATCCATCAAGGAAACTCTCAGGCTACTTATTTAAGAAATTGAGGGAAAAAAAACCATACTAGGGTTCGGCATTTGGAAGGCTGGGGTCTAATATTGCTGGATTCAAATGGAGGAATATTATACATGCATTCAATAGGTTCAGAACCATCCACTGCTGGCCCATTTTATTGTCAATGCTGTTCCTTAAGGAGTGGTAAGATGGGTTGAGAGAATTACATTCAGGCTAATGTTTAAGCATGTACCAGAAGGCTGGGTTTAATATCACTTAAATCAAATAGCAGAATATTATATATCCATTGTTGCTAATTAGAGGTTTTATTCAGTCTAATTTTTGAATGCAAAAAGCATTTGTGCCTAGAGTACTATATTTAGGATATAATATTTAATGTAATATTTCAATACTTAATCCCATCTCTCGTGTCCCTTGCTCCCTTTAATAAATTCAGAGTGAACCAACCTGGCCAATGTTATCAATGGTGTTCCCCAAGGAGTAGTAATGATGGATTGAAAGGTAATGATTTTATTTCCATTGTTGCTACAAATTACTGTGGTATCTGCATATTTGTATGGAATGAGATAGATGGCAAGATGTCCCAGATTTAATGTTGATAAGGACATGTGCCATTTCCTTAATTCAGGGCTCCAGTTTCAATGAAAATCACTGATTCAAAATGAATTTTAGATATTCACCATGGTTCAAAATATATTTTAAAAATAAGCCATGGAAAGACACATATTACACTTCGCATAAATACAATTTAATTAATTGTTTAATTGATGCCTTTTAATATCTCCAGCACCATCATACTTTTTTTTTCAAATTTTATCTAAAATTCCACCACATGCAGAAACATTAAAAACAGAGCTTGGTTACTGAAATATGCCCTTTACAGTTTTATCTGTAATTGATAATTGATTCTTTTGATGATTAGATTGACTTTTTATTTGGATCCAGATCAGCCTAAGTGCAAAGCCATCTGATTGTCTGCCTGCCCGTCTCCCTTTTTCCTTTATAAATATTGACACTTAGTGTTTGGCTTACAAATTCTACAACTGTTTTTACAAATGAAAGATTCTCTGTTCACTAGCTTCTTTTGTGATCCTGCTGCTCTGCAGGCTTTACATGTTCAGATTCCTTCACATCCTTGAACCTTGCCACTGAATTTCATCAGCCATCATTTATCTCTTCTTCTATTCTTTCCCTCCTGCATTCTTTTGGTTCCTTCAAACCATCTTAAGTTTGCTGTGTGGTCTCCAGGGAAAGGAGCAGTTATAGCTACTATATCACCTGAAATAGCAGCAGAGAGGGGAATAGTCATTGTAAATATATTTCCTTTGCCCTTCATTTTCCACCATTGATTATATTTCACAAGGAACAAAGCTCCTTACATGTAGTGGTGGTGGATAACAACATGCATAAAATCTAATCTTCTTGAGGGAATCGGTATATATGTGAGTCACATACTAATAAGAGCCTTTTTTCCTCAGTTCTTCTGTTTCCAATAAGAAGAAAATAAGACTTTCTGGTTATGCAGGAATACACTTTTTTCCATGCACGGGAGACAAATATGTGCATATTTAAAAAAAAAACTTGTGAGAACAGAAGAAGTTTAGTAATATATTTATAGGTTTTATTATGTGTCATTTTATTATGTATAATTATATTTGACACAAAGTATATTGGAAATTTTGGCAAAATGAGAAGTGTCCAAATTAATAAATAAACAGCTTAGGTTAAATATTAGAAAAACCAAAAAAGTATGTATGACACTACCTATGTTAAAGGGCTTAGATGAAAAAACTTAGAGTGGGAGATTGAAAAAAGATAGAAAGCAGTAACAAACCACTTTCAGAGCACTGCCAAGAAAACTGGACAGAGGCAAACAAGGGAACTCAAACGTGTGTTTATAGTATCTTTACTTACTCTTGTTCCTTTTATTTTATTTTGCCTTTCATCTTCACCTTCCAACAGGATGGAGACAGGTAACAGAACCATCATATTGGACTTCATCCTCCTTGGCATCTCAAGCCAACAAGAATGTGACATGTGGCTCTTTGCCATTTTCTTGCTCATGTATGTCATCACAGTGTTGGGAAATCTTATCATTATTTTGGCCATCCGACTGGACCATTATCTCCTTCATACACCAATGTACTACTTCCTTAGCAATCTGTCACTGGTGGATATATGTTTCACATCAACCACAGCACCGAAAATGCTGGCTGGTGAATTCTCTGGAAAAAGGGCGATCTCATATGGTGGGTGTTTGTCTCAAATGTATTTCTTTATTGCTTTTGGTGCCACTGACAGCTTTCTCTTGGCCTCCATGGCATTAGATCGCTATGTGGCCATCTGTCGACCCCTGCACTATGCCACCATGATGAGAAGACACATATGCCAGCTGTTAGTGGCAACTTCTTGGCTGATTTCTCACCTCCATTCCCTCCTACATACACTCCTGATGTCCCGCCTCTCTTTCTGTGCCTCCAACCATGTTCCCCACTTTTTTTGTGATGTCTTTCCACTGCTCAAAATCACTTGCTCCAACACAGCTCTGAACACTCTGGTAGTACACTCAGAAGGTGCTTTCATTGTCAATGGAGCTCTGATGGTTGTTGGCCTTTCCTATGTACGCATCCTGATGGCTGTCCTGAGAGTCCCTTCAGCCAATGGAAAGAAGAAGACTTTTTCTACCTGTGGGTCCCACCTAATAGTGGTTTCCTTATTCTATGGCACTGTCATCTGGGTCTACTTCCAGCCTGCATCCAGTTTCTCACCTAAGAATGACACGGTGGCTGCCATCATGTACACCATGGTCACTCATATGCTCAACCCCTTCATCTACACTCTGAGAAATGACAGGATGAAGGAGGCCCTGAGGAAGCTATTCAGAAGGAAATTCAGCACCCAAGATATACATCCCTAATATTTTCATTTCCCAGTTTGTGGGGTAATTGTTTCTGCTTTGACATTTACATGGTCCAAGGTATCATCCTGAGATGTTCTGTACAATGGAATTTAGTTATTTACATACTTAAAACATTTATATGGTTGCCCAACTCAGCCAAGGTGACATTGAGTAGCTTACTCCCCAAAATAGCAAAACAAAAACAAAACCCAACAGCACCTAATAAGGAGAATACAAAATTCAGTACATATGCTTACAAACAAGAATAAAACAAAAAAAAAAAATAAGAAAATGGTGATCTGAACAGCAATAACACCACCATCCAATTGGAGCTCCAGCACAGCATGACTCAAATGCCGGTGGAAAGAACCTTTGGCAGCCTTTCTAAAGCAAGTTGAGGCTAAAGGAAACCTTGATCACACCAGTCATGTAGGAAGAACAGAAGCGAAAAAAACTTTCTGTACTACATGGTGTCCTTGTTCTTACGTAATCTTTTGAACCTGCTCACAAGTGGGTGTTCATTTTTCAGCCTGATTTATTGTTAACCATCTATCCTCCAGTGATCATGCAACAATTGGTAACAGGAGCAGCCTATTGGAAATTCCAGTTTCAGTTTACTTCAATAAATATAACTCATGAAAAGAGTTCATGGGGTGGGGGCAGCAATTAGCATCCTGAGCTAAAGTTTGCTACCCTGGCCATACAGTGATGAACTGAAATTGTGGGATTTAAAATCTTGAATGACTTGGAACATCCTTATCTAAGTCATATTAGGATCTGTTACCAGGAGGAAAAGCAGTAGAAGCACTGCTCCCCCCCCCAATAGTTGAAAATAGAATCCAACTAGAGGGAGTGGGCAGAGTATTATACTGCTTTTGAAATGGTTCGACGTGAGGACTGGCTATGGCTTTATCAATAGAAATGACACCAAAGAAGACATTTTTGTCCATCAGACTGCTATCAGGAAGAACAATCCCAGGACATATTTGTATAGCCTAGGAGATGGAGAAACTGTAGAGTTTGATGTGGTTCAGGATGTCAGGGGAGTGAAGGCAGCCACCGTTGCAGGTCCTCGTGGTGCTCCGGTGCAGAGTAGTAAATATGCAGCTGGCCGCAGTCAGCATAGACGATTTTGTGGGTATAGAGGTGCAAGGGTGTTTTTTTTTTGCTAAAGTTTTACTGGGGTTAGGGAGGGGATTGTCTGGGTTGGGGTTGGGGGATCCCCCGCCTGAGGTTGAGGCCAGACCAAGGGTTGAACACGCCGGGGAGGTCTTAGAGGCCGGGGGTTCGGTTCAAGGAAGGGGGGTTGTTGCATGAGAGAGGTGCAGTCCATCAGCACTGTGGGTGGGAGGGGCAACTATGGCGGGTATAGGGGGCCATATCAGGTTCAGGGAGTATGCCCCCATTGGTTATGTAGGGTGGCGTGCTCCGACCCCCAAATTACTTCCCGTTCCATGAGTGGTCTGTGCCGTCAGTCCCGGGGCCTTCAGCTGATATTGTGTAATGCCAGGTCCATAAGAAATAAAGCCCCCCTCATTTATGATCTGATTCGGGAGGGGGAGGTGGACCTGGCAGGTATTACTGAGACCTGGGTGGGCCCAGAGGTCCCTCTGGTTGAGTTATGCCTACCTGGTTTTCAAGTCTTTCATCGGCTGAGGGCTCAGGGAAGGGGTGGGGGAGTGGCGGTGGTTATTAAGGAAGATCTTTGTCTTAGGGAAGTCACTGTTTCTCAGATGACCGGGTGTGAATCCCTTTGTGTGAAGTGGGGTGCTGGGGTTCAGGTGGGCCTACTACTCACATACCTGGCTCCCTGCCATGTGACATCAGCCCTGCCTGAGCTCCTTGAGGCCATAGCCGGCTTGGCAGTGGAGATCCCCAGACTTATGTTCATGGGGGACTTCAACCTTCCTTCTGCCGGCATGACCTTAGGGGTTGCTCATGGGTTCATGGCTTCCATGACAGCCATGGGCCTGACCCAAGTAATTCAGGACCCCACCCACACAGGAGGCCACATCCTGGATCTGGTTTTTGTCTCTGATCAGTGGCAGAATGATCTAGGTATAGGGGACATTTCTATAGAGCCCCTGTCATGGTCAGATCATTCGCTCCTTAGACATAACTTCCATTCCGCACCCCCTCATTGCAGGGAGGCGGAGCCGATAAAATGGTTCCGCCCCAGGCGCCTAATGGACCCGGAAAGTTTCCTGATGGAGCTTGGGCTGTTTTCCGAGGCACACACACATGACCCTGTCGGGGACCTGGTGGCCACCTGGGAGAGGGTGGCATCTGAGGCTCTCAACCAGGTCGTCCCCTTGCAGCCTCTGACCCAGTGTCGATCCCAATTGGCTCCCTGGTTTTCCGGGGAGCTAAGGGAGATGAAGTATTGGAAAAGATGTCTAGAGAGTGGTTGGAGATCTAGCCGCTCCGAATCTGACCGGACACTTCTACGATCCTATATTAGGACGTATTTAGTGGCGATAAGGGTGGCAAAACATTCTCACTTTTCCGCCCTCATTGCGTCCGCAGAAAATTGCCCAGCTGTCCTTTTTAGGGTGACCCACTCCCTCTTAGAGGTTGTAGTGTGGGAGGATCCCTTGCAAGGACAGGCCGAGGATTTTTCTTGTTTTCTGCAGGATAAAATCGCTCAGATTCGGGATGGACTGGACTCTGACTGGGCCCCTCTGGGCGAGGGGGCAGGGGCAGTTTTTGATGAAACCATCTGGGCTGAGTTTGACCCTGTGACCCTGGATGAAGTGGACAGGCTGCTGGGTAGCCTTAATGCCACCACATGCTTATTAGATCCATGCCTCTCCTGGCTGGTGTTGGCCACCCGGGAGGTGACATGAAGTTGGTTCCAGGGGATTATTAATGCTTCTCTGAGAGAGGGGTTCTTGCCTGTTGCCTTGAAAGAGGCGGTGCTGAGACCTCTCCTCAAGAAGCCGTACCTGGATCCAACTCTGCTGTCTAATTATCGGCCGGTCTCCAACCTTAGCTTTTTGGTGAAGGCTGTTGAGATTGTAGTGGCACGCCAGCTCCCTCAGCACCTGGATGAAGTGATGTATCTTGATCCTCTCCAATTAGGTTTCAGGCCCCGGTACAGCACAAAGACAGCTTTGATCGCGTTAGTGGATGATTTCTGGAAGGCATGGGACAGGGGTTACTCCTCTGTCCTGGTCCTATTAGACCTCTCAGCGGCTTTTGATACTGTTGACCACAGTATCTTGTTGCAATGATTGGGGGGTTGGGAGTGGGAGGCACCGTTTTGTGGTGGTTCTCCTCCTTCCGCTCCGATCATTCACAATTTGTGTTGGCAGGGGGGCAGAGGTCGGCCTCGAGGCCCTTAATATGTGGGGTGCCTCAGGGGTTGGTGCTCTCACCCCTTCTGTTCAACATCTATGTAAAGCTGCTGGGTGAGATCATCCATAGCTTTGGGGTGGATTTCCATCAGTATGCTGATGATACACAGCTGTACATCTCTACCTCAGGCCACCCAACAAGGCCGTTGAAGTGATGAACCAGTGCCTGGAGGCCGTGCGGAGTTGGATGGCTCTAAACAGGCTCCAGCTCAACCCAGCCAAAACTGAGTGACTGTGGTTTCCTGTGCCCAGATACAGCCAGCTTGTGGGGGGGTGAGACTTTGACCCCCACGGAAGGGGCTCACCATCTTGGTGTCCTCCTGGATGTACGGCTGTCATTGGAAGATCAGACTGCAGCCGTCTCCAGGGGGGCTTTTTATCAGGTCCGAAGGATCTTTCAGTTGCAGCCCTTTCTGGATTGGGGCGCTCTTTGCACAGTCACTTCCACCCTCGTTACCTCTCGCCTAGACTATGGCAATGCTCTCTACATGGGGCTCCCCTTGAGAAACATCCGGAGGCTGCAGTTGGTTCAGAAAGCAGCCGCGTGGATGATTTGGGGGGCTCCTCGGAGCTCCCATATTACACCGCTCCTGCGCGAGCTGCACTGGCTTCCTGTGGCCTTTCGGGTGCGATTCAAGGTGTTGGGTATCACCTTTAAAGCGCTCCATGGCTTGGGACCTGGGTACTTACGGGACCGCCTTTTGCCACCACCTGCCTCCCGCCGGCCAGTGCGTTCCCACAAGGTTGGCCTCCTTGGGGTCCCATTGTCAGGACGCTGTTATCTGGCAGCCCCAAGTGTTCGAGCCTTCTCTGTGGGGGCACCCTCCCTGTGGAATGAATTGCCCCCAGAGATCCGGACCATCATGGACCTACAGACCTTCCGGCGCGCATTAAAAACCTTTCTGTTTCAACAGGCCGGTCTGGCCTAGTACCATCAGGTGGGGATTTTAATTAATTTTTAATTAATTTTTAATTAATTTTAATTAATTTTTAATTAGTTAAATTGTTTTTAATTGTCCTATTTTTTAAATTTTTTAGATTGGGTTTTAATTGATGGGTTACAATTAGTTTTTAATAATTTGTCTTAATTGTTGTTTTTATTTTTAGTGGCTTTTGCTGTGCACTGCCCCGAATCCTTTGGGAGAGGGGTCGGTATTGAAATTATGTAATTAAATTAATTAAATAATCAAGCAATGGTCTTGACTCTGGTCAAAATCCTTCTAGAAAGGATTCTAGAAAGTCTACCAAAAATAGATTCCATTTACATAACTGTACATTGCCCTGATTTGCTTCTTTCATCTTTATTTCTGGTCACAGTAGCCACAAACTGTTATCCATCTGAAAAGAGGGGGGAGAGCATTTCCTCTGGTCTTTTCCATTCCTATTGGCACCTGTATGAACAAAAGTTGCCGTATTAATAAAGCAAGTATAGTATTTGTGGTGGAAACAATTATGAACTTTCCCAATTTGATGTTTTCTGTATGTGATGGATGGACTTCAATGCCTAAAAATTATGAGAGTCCATCCCATCTGGAAGGGACCTTAAACATTAAATACACACTATATTTAAATTGCCCTTAAATTTGGGGCGAGAGTGGAGGATGCCAAGGATAGAGTTGGGTGGAAGCAGTTGATTCACTGTGGCGACCCCTAACGGGAACAACCGAAAGAAGATTCAAATTGCCCTTAAGTGTACATTTCTAATTAAAATATATCACTATTAAAGCAAACTTGCAGGAGCATTTTGAGAAGGGTTTTTAAATTAATTATCCATCCTATATTTAATTATTTTGCTAATAAGAGTGTTCTACTTTGTCAAAGGCTTTGCTGAAATTATTATAAATTATTATAAATTATGATACCGCTTTGCTATAAAGTACCAAGAAAGTTATTTTAAAAAGGAAATAAAATTATTCTTATAAGACTTGTTCCTTTCAACTACTAGCAGACTTTTGTTAATTGCTGCATTCTTTTTAAGGTGCTTACAGATGAACTCTTCATTACATGTTCTTGAATTTTCCCAACTATTAAGATTAGACCAAATGATGTGCCTTGCATATGAGGGAGGGAGGGAGGGAGGGAAGGAAAGAAAAGAAGGAGGAAAGGATTGTTTACTCTCCTCAATACTACCAAGGTAGAATCCAACAGATTCAGCATAAGCAGTTGCCTCTAATCTTATCTATTTATTTCATTCACTCCTCTCTCAAAAGTTGTACCTGCTATATTAGTTTCCTGAGATACATCCAGTCTATTATGGATATTATTCAATGTGAGAAAAATAAATATTCTTTATTAAAACTCAGTTTCCTAAAATTGAAATCATAATTATGCATTTATAGAGGCAGAGACAGGCAGACAGACAGACAAATATGGACATATAATCTATACTGGATGCTATTCATTTGGAAATACTTATTGGTTTTATAAAATTGATAGTGATTATTTCACTTGGAGAATTTTTTTTTAAAGTAAGGAACCCATGATTTTGTTTAATAGGAAAATAATTGGACACATATTTGTCTTCAGGACAAATATTGGCATTTCAATCCACTTTCTATATTCTACATTCTGTCTAAAATAATGGGAATAAAGATGGAGGTAATAGAAAAACAATTAAACTGTTAAAGATGAACTAGAGCAGCACTATTAATCAAGATGAAATTTTGGTAATCCAAATCCTGAAATTTTAAAAGCATTGTGCTTCCTTTATTGGCATTCTAATAGATTTTTACATATAACATAAGAAGTAACTTTCCTATTTTTTTAGAGTTTATTGAGAACTGTAATATATGTATGTGTAGACACACACCTGGACTACTTAACTCAGCAAAAGAAAAAAAAGTCAAGTTTTTAAATTTTATATTACATATATACTGTACATATCAATGTGTGAACAGTGTGACACCTAGGTGCCATACATTTTGGTACAAGTAAAAATAGTATTCTTACTCATGGTTGTTACATTTAGCCAGGTTATATGTTTCTAATAATAATACACATTTATAATTTTTCACTTTTTTCATATTGTTTAAACATACCTGATACTACTGCCATTCAATTTCTAAACCTCTCTCTCATTATTATATTTATCCTATGTAAAAATGTCTATACTGTTACTCCCCTTTTCTTTTATTTCTGTCTCTATTCTGACTTTTAGTCATGTCACCATTGTATTAAAAAAGTTTCCTTTCTGTCTTTCATCTCTCACCTGCTTTCATACTTTAATTCATATTCATATTTCCCTTATTTAACTCTTCACATCTACTTATATTAAAATTTCATCCTTCATTGTTTCATTGTTCAGTGTTTCAATGTACAATTCTGATACCAATCACAATATTATTTAAGCATACAGGATAGATTCCTATTCTTTATATTTCATCCAATCTATATAATTCTACTATTAATATACTGTACATGTTTATATTCAAATATATTCATTATTTAATTACTCACTATTTGACTTTTTTTTTTAAAAAAACAAACTTTATTAAATATATACACTTTAAAATACATGAAATCCATTCACATAATGGATTTATAATTCTAAT